>JALIZH010032992.1:660000-955000 GCA_030522465.1 Rhipicephalus appendiculatus | reverse complement strand
AGTGCCCCCTTCAGCTGCCAATGAGAGGGCCGGGGCGGTGGCGTTAAGATGGAGACGAAATACCAGAGGCCCGTGTATTGTACGACGTGAGTGCACTTTAAAAGAACGCCAGATGGTCGAAGTTTCCGAAGCGCTCCGCTAGGCCGTGTCTCATAAACCATATCTCGATAGTGATACCCAGATATTATGTTTCACGATGTGGTACCAGCGGAAAAAGGTTAGCACACGCGGCTGGTGGCCGTAGCTGCGGAAACGGGACATGTAGCCATTAGCGAGCGCGCCAGACCGTATACCAGACGAATTCAATTTTCCAAAGCAGGGGTGGTTGGCAGAAATCGACCCATATCAAACCCCGAATTTGGAAAGCTATTGTTGGCTTCAGAGAAAACTGTGACAAAACCCCCCAGCTGCTAATAAAGCCGGCGCAAAAAAAAAAAAAAGGAACAAAGACAGAAGAAAAGGAAACGGGTTAATGTGCGCAGCCACGGTGTGGTATAATTATGTCGTAAAGCAACGCATAAAATATAATCTGACAGGCAGGTTTTAAGATGGGTCTCTTTCTGCCGGCAACCACTGCTTTAGAAATTGGGAATGTGCTTGGCACTCTCGTCATAGGCGCGCTCAGGAACAGTGCGGTTTGTCGCAATTTTGGCACTCAGGCCAGGAGTTAATCTCCTTTTTTTTTCTAATCTACTTTTCTAAGTTGCTAATCTTTTCCCGCTGGGACTGTACCTTCAGTATAGCGCGGCATTACTTCAGGTGTCTTTACAAAGGTGTTTTGTGTCACTTATCTTCCCAATAGCAAGAAATTGCCTCGGAAGCACTTGGCATTCACCGAAGCTGAAAGCCACTTGACCAGCGTCCCTTCACCGTGTTTCATTTAGTTCTCACTTCTCTGACAAAAAAAAAAAAGCCAATGTTTCTAGCTTGTGTATTGATTCAGCGCAACGAAAGAGCAATGCCCATACATACTATCATGCCATCCGGTATTTCAAAGTCGTGACACCTTCTGCAGGACAATAGATTAAGCTGTTAGTTCTTTTGTCAGCTGAAAGCAATATTGAAGTATGCCGGGGAAGGTATGTGGCCATCGTCATAGCTGTGTCGGGTGTCGCAAGTGCAACAGCCGTTTTCCTCTACTTTGCTTGACGTGTGTGCTGCGGAGCCAGCACGACCGCCAGAACAGAAAAAAAAATGGCTGCAGTGCATTGAGGGCAAGGAACTGCAACATGGTGCGTGATTTTCACGACTTGGTCAAAATTTCGCAGACACGCGGTTCAACCTTATTTGCTTCTGTTTCTTTGTGAACGTCGACTGCGATCGATATTGGGTAAATGACCTATGACCTCATTTTGAGCGTTTGCTGTCTTTATTGCTTTTAGGGCTCCTTATAGTTCTCAGTGACTGTAAGTTATTGGTGGTGCCAGCTAAGGGAACCACAGACTGTAACCACTTCGCGTGGCTACATGGTAACACTTAGCCAGGCGAAGTCTGACTACTTGAATGATAGCATCGTGAAAACTGTTAGCGACGTTTTTATGTGTATGCGGTTCTCTACTTGCGCAGATGCACCTGGTTCAACTTTTCTCGACAACATAAGTGACTAGGCATTCCGTCCGAAATATGTAGCAAGGCAGTCTTATAAAGAAAGGGAGCTGTGAATCAACATATCACATTACGGCATATATGACGCCCTGGCTTCAACTACATTTTGAAGCTCAGAAAATTGATGGCCATCTGGTTCTTATTATTTTTTCAATGAGGAGCTTTCATTTAGAAGTAGCAGTGAAGGGTCGTTTTCGTGCACTTCCAGTGCTCTCTATCTTGTAAACCTGCTGACGCACAAGGGTGACATTTGTGACAGCTTGCAATGAGAATAGCACCGGCGTCTACTGTGTAATGCACACATCTAGCCTTCCCTTTACGCGTACACTGCTTACCACTCATACGTTCTTGGAACAGTTTACAACTGAAGCTACTGCATTTTTAGCGGCTATCGAGAGCACAACAGTGATTTTATCTAAAGACCCGGAGTTCGTCATACGAGAAGCATTGATTATCTCACCGCAAGAACGTCACGCGAATGTCACTACGATTCTTATAAATCGGGTATATCGGTTTCATATTGAATATAAGCTGTCAATGTTAGTATCTGTTGACTTTAATGAGTATCAGTTCAGCGCCTTGTCCCATGGACTTCTTTGTCTTCTGCTGCCGTCTTCCACGCAGCCATAAAAAGTAGGTATCTGCTGTACGATTAGCGATCGCCTTTCCAAAATAAAATATCGCATACATATGTTTAGGCTCTTAGGAGATGTTATTGATGGACGCAAACTTTTCAAAGATGTTAATGCGGATCTCAATTACACGCAGGTATCCAAAAATTTCGTAGGCCATGGAGTTCGAGCGACTTTTGAAGGAGGTTGGCGGCTTCGGTCTCTTCAACAAGACCATCATGCTCGGGGCTCTCGTGCTATCCACGTGGAACACGGCTCTGTGCTATTTCTTTCATGTTTTCTTGCTCATCGCACCACCCAGCCAATGGTGCTTCGTCAACGGTTCGTCGCTCGAAGACTTCCCGGATGCTAGCGTGTTGCCACGGCGACGCTGTCAGATGGTGAGCTTGTCCAATGACGGCGTGAATGCTAGCGTCGCCGACGGCAGTGCATCAATTTGTTCCACGGGATGGAAGTTCGATCCTACCGAGTTCTTCACATCTGTCACAATGGAGGTATGTACAGCCCGTTGCGTTGGTCTACTTCATTTCATTATTACAAGACAAGAGTTCAGGAGATGATGGAGGCTTGAAGAGATGAGAAATCCTTGAGCAGGGGGTGCCGCTGGAGCTATAACCATGCATAGCGCCACGCAGGCAGAAGCCATGTATAGCACAGCCATGTATTGTATAGTATAGCTAGGGTGCGGGAAAGGGAATTGATGGTGAGGAGGATGGAGATGAGGAGAGAATATAAAGTGTAGCATAGCCAGCATATTATAGCATAGCCGTGTGCAGTTTAATATAGCAAGTGGTTGGAAAGGGAAGTGAGGGGAGGACGAGAGATGTGAGGGTGAGTGGGAGGGAAAGAAGCAGGGGTAGGGTAAAGCACGGTAGAGCCGTGTGTAGTATAGCAAGGGGTGGGAAAGGGGAGTGAAAATGAGGAGGAAGGAAAGGAGGAAGGGTAGAGTAACGCATAGCTCGCAAGGAAAAAATGGTTGCGCGCAAAGTAGACAAGAACTCAGAAGACACGGATGAGCCCAGAAGACACAGATTTTGCGCTCGTCCTTGTCTTTTTCGTCCTTGTCTAGTTTGTGCGCAAACATTTTTTCCTTATAAGTATGAACCAACTCGCCCAGCAGAAACTCTTATTAAAGCGTAGCAGATCCGTGTATAGAATATCAAGGGTGCTGGAAAGGAAAGTGAGGGTGAGGAGGAAGGAAAGGAGAGGGGAGGGTAGAACATAAGAGTCATGTGTAGTCAGTAAAGCAAGGTGTGGGAAAAGGAAGTGAGGGTGGGTAGGAGGAAGGAAAGGAGGAGGGGCAGCGTAGAGCATAGCATAGCTAGCCACCATAGCATAGCCGTGTACCGTATAGTATAGCAAGGAGCTGGAAAAGGGAAGTGAGGGTGAGGAGGTAGGAAAGGAGGTGGGGTGGTTAATGCATAGCATAAGTCGTGTATAACACAGTAAAACAAAGAGAAGGAAATGGGAAATGACGGTGAGAAGGAGGGAAAGGAGGAGTGGAGAAGGCGCCACTGCATCACTAATGGTTTCCTTCCCCGCTATAAACGCCGAGCAGGCTACACATTTGGCACGCAAGCGCGATTGCCCATGAACTCGAGCGTCGCTGAAGGGCAGGCGAACCATTGCTTCCACGTCAGTGCAACTGAATACATTTTTAAATGCGAAGCAATTCTTAGCGAACTTCGGCGACTTTGAGCGTATCTATCTATCTATCTATCTATCTATCTATCTATCTATCTATCTATCTATCTATCTATCTATCTATCTATCTATCTATCTATCTATCTATCTATCTATCTATCTATCTATCTATCTATCTATCTATCTATCTATCTATCTATCTATCTATCTATCTATCTATCTATCTATCAAGCTATCTATCTATCTAGCCGCCTACGACTTTGTGCTCTCCCGGCCGTATCGTTAATGGGCTTTCTACCAAGTTTGGTATGGCATAACATGACCGTATGATGAACATAAATGGCTGGTCATATCATGAAAATCATGACTAACTTGTCATGAAAAGTATGATTTACATGCCACGCTCATGGCGCTCTCGCGGCCGTTTCGTTAGCTTGAGATACACCAAATTTGGTATTGAGTGACGTGACTGTATGAAGAACATAAATGACCAGTGGTAATATGGAAATCATGACTTGTCATGTGCGACATGACTTGCATGCCACGCTCATGGTGCGCTCGCGGCCGTTTCTTTAGCTTGATATACACCAAATTTGGTATTGAGTGACATAACTGTATGACGAACATAAATGACACGTGGTAATATGGAAATCAAGACATGTCATGAGCGACATGACTTGCATTCCACGCTCATGGCGCGCTCGCGGCCGTTTCGTTAGCTTGATATACACCAAATTTGGTACTGAGTGACATGACTGTATGACGAACATAAATGACAAGTGGTAATATGGAAATCATGACATGTCATGAGCGACATGACTTGCATTCCACGCTCATGGCGCGCTCGCGGCCGTTTCGTTAGCTTGATATACACCAAATTTGGTATTGAGTGACATGACTGTATAACGAACATAAGTGGCAGGTGCTAACATGAAAATCTTGGCGTGCAAGTCATCGACAATGCCATTTACATGCCACGCTCATGGTGCGCTTGCGTCCAGTTCGCTAGCTTGATATACACCAAAATTGGTATTGCGCGACGTGACTGTATGACGAACATAAATGACAAGTGGTAATATGGAAATCATGACATGTCATGAGCGACATGACTTGCATTCCACGCTCATGGCGCGCTCGCGGCCGTTTCGTTAGCTTGATATACACCAAATTTGGTATTGAGTGACATGACTGTATGGCGAACATAAGTGGCAGGTGCTAACATGAAAATTTTGGCGTGCATGTCATCGACAACGCCATTTACATGCCACGCTCATGGTGCGGTTGCGTCCAGTTCGCTAGCTTGATATACACCAAAATTGGTATTGCGCGACGTGACTGTATGACGAACATAAATGACAGGTCCTAAAATGTAAAACATGACATGCAAATTATGTAAAGCATGACTTGCTCCTTCCTGGCTGCTTCGCATTACATCGATTCCCACAGTGCGTGGGATCTGCCGGCTTTTTTTTCTCAGCATGAAGTAGCTCAAGCGCGTAACCTGCGAAATATTTTCCCGACATCACTGAACCCACGAAAATTTGCGCGCGAATGCAATTACTGTACTTTTTTCTCTCGCGTTTCTTTTTTCAGAATCAGTGGGTATGCGGCGAAAGCTGGAAAATGTACGCTGTCCACACCGCTTACTGGTCAGGATCGATGACCGGTTACTTCGTGTCAGGATTTCTCGCCGACAAGTAAGGTTAACACTCTTTGCATACATACAAGTAAGAATAACAGTTCGCAACGAAAGGACAAGTTTGAAGGGCTATAATATTAATCATGCTCTGTTCCTTCAAGCTTGTCCTTTAATTAAAAAAAAGAAATAATGGACGGTGTTCTTCATTTAGAGAGAGAGGAACCGTAATATACATCCGCTGGCAGATATCTTGCCACGCTGTCATATCTGTTCACTTTCTTTTTTATTTCCTAGCCGTACTTGTAATCGGACTGAAACTGGGCATTGACTTTTGTTTTTGTTTACCAGCTTTCTGCTCGCGTCGCTGCAAATGGAATAGGAGACGACTGCTTTGAACTGGTAGGTTGAAAATGGGCCAAGTATTGGAGTACGTAGGAAAAAAAAATTCATTTCGTTCAGAAGAGGCAATGTACACGGGATCCCTAGCGTAATTGCAGTTTTTATTAGAAGACCGTAAGGCAATTTAGGTACAGTTTATAGACTATATATTTCAAGTTTTACTTTGCCTTACGAAAAGAAGAGAGAGAGCATAGAAAGTTTGACCATTTCACCAAAATCAACCATCACGGAAAGCTCCCGGCTTCTGAACCAGTGCACTACGCTCCAGAAAATTATGACTTATTGCTTTCATGATGTATATGCGATGAGTAGTGCTTATAATAAAGTTAAGTTTAACTGCCTACACGCAGCCTACTCTTTGTGAATTAAAGGATTAAAGGAACAAGTGAAATAAAGAGTTGTTAGCACTTTATTTTCTTCCTGTTCAGTGTACTGGGCGACGAGGCACGCTACTTGAGCTCACTCTCGTGAAATATAAGGTTATAAGCGGTAAAGCTGGAAGATCAAACTTGCTAGGTGGAGTGCTTATAGTGAGAAACATGTAACATGCGTGATAAAAGCGGCGGCTTCGAAACGTGGGAAAAGATAAAAACTTGGAAGCAGCATAATGTTACACAACGAGCCTTAACATTCTCTTTGATTGTTACCTATGAAAAGTTAGCATAATCCATTCTCTCTCTGTGGCTTACATGGTCGGTCGACTCTCGTTTTGTTTGGTTAAGGGCAAATTGTACCAATGGGCTCACCTGTTTCATTTGCTAACCGCAGGATCGGCCGCAAGAAGACGGCCCTGGTTCTCATAGTGGTGGGATCGACCTGCAATCTGCTCGGTGCCTTCTTCTCCCAGTTCACTAGCTACACGATACTCAAGTACTTCACTGCTGCAGGTTCTTACACGGTCACGACCACGGTGTTTGTGTTAGGTGAGTTGCTGAAACGTCTTGAGACAGATGTGGCGTATCATGAGCGTCAACGAGTGTTGACACGAGCGTTAACGAGTGCTGCTGTGGTATCGCGTCCTGCAGCACTCTTCAAGCTGGCAGATTGTGGGAAATGCACCGGAACATTGGGTGTAAGATGAGCGGTGGGAGAAATACGAAGATGAGAAGGAGCTTCTTTCTATTTATAGTCGGAAAGCATGAGCGGCTCCGTTCAGATGACCGAAGCGTGGCAACCGGTAGTTTCGATCATGTACTCGCTCATGTAGTCGGCTATATTCTCAGACGGTGAGGTTACCTGCCATCAGGCTTATGACATCTGTGTAAAACGCGTGCTCACTGGTTAATGCTTGTGTAGATCCGCCTTTGAGGTGGATTCCCACAAGCATGGTCCCCAACAGGATTCATGCGAATATAGGTACCAACAGGGCTCGTTGGATTTACACCATTCTTTCTTTTTTTTTTTTTCATTGGCCAGTCCTCTTTTCTTCGTCGTTTGATATAAAGATTGCCCTGCCTATTCTTTTACCACCAGTTCCAGCGTACCAATTATTTGAGAACACGCGGCTGTTTTTTTTTTTAATGTCGAAATGTGCTTGTCCCAGTGATGGAGTACACCATATCTGAAAGGAGGACGCTGGTTGCCTTCGTCTGGGCCACCAGCTGGACTGTACTGGCCACCATGCTGCCGTGGTATGCGTACCTTGTGCAGAACTGGAGGGTGCTCATCGCTACAAACGCCTCCATGAGCGTGTTTCTACTCGTCATCCTGTGGTAAGCATCACTCATTTTATTTTGGTTCCCGAACTGTTGTATTTAGAGCACAGAATGCGCACTACAACCATGGAAAGTGCGTCGCAACCTCCAGCTAGATATACGACATTTTTACATGTATTAATACGAATAACAGAAATAGCGCTGTCACACTCGGTCCGAATAAATAAAGTGGATGAAAGAAAGGGAAACGAAGCGATGGATTTGGTGGTGGTGGTGGTGATGTAGTTACAGGCGGTTTTAGCGCGATAGCGTTAAAGAGTTCGTTTCGCAGAAATTCCGGCGTCGACGTCGGCGTCGTTGGTTGTGAGCGAAAAATCATCATCTTGACCGGGACCGAAAAATCGAGAAAGATGCAAATAAAAAAAATAATAAAAATTTCCGGGTCCGCGTGAGGATCGAACCCACGCCGTCTGCGTGGCAAGCAGGTGTTCTACCACACAGCCACGCTTCTGCTTGGAATTACGTTGAAAATAACTTCCTCTGCTTGAAAATGCAGTGAAAATAACTTTCATGCTTTACAAACACACGAGTTCTGTGTATAGGCGTCACAATACAACATGTAATATCGCCGTAATATTGCGTGGTACAAGCGTACATTGCCATCGGGCGTCAGAACATGTGAATATCATAATGACATCGTGGTTCAAAGCCGGCCACCCATTACAAAAGGCACACACGTTACTGCGCGTATTCCCTTAAGACCACGTAGTGGGTGCATAGCAAGTTCGAAAATATTTCCCGCTCATAATTGCTCGTGGTTTAAAGCACGCTACCCATTACATAGTATGCACTAAGTGACTGAAGTACGCACTAGGTACAGGATATCGCTATCGCGTTCAACTCTTAAAGGCGAAGCTTAAGGGTCCCCCAAATTTTTAATCTGGCAGACCTGGCTGGCAATTGCTCCGCTCAAGTGTCTCTTTCCAGTATTAAGGAAAGAAGTGGCAATTTAAAGGGCTCGTTTTTCTTTGTTAGACCCAATATTAATGAGAACTAACAGACAATAATGCCAAGCAAAGTATACGGGATATTATTAGTAGTAAAGGTAATGTAAATGCGAAGAAAGAAAAGTGGACGAAAAGATAACTTTCCGTGGGCAGGGACCGAACCTGCGACCTCCGAATAACGCGTCCGATGCTCTACCAACTGAGCTACCACGGCGGCCCTCGCCCCGTCCACTTTATGCCAGTTTCTCGCAGATAAATTAAAAGGAATAACCGACACTTCCTTACGAACCCTCCGCACACCTTTTGGAACCACTATCTGTCCTATACACTCGTGGGGAAACCCTCTTTTTTTTTTTTCGTTCGTTCTGTCCGCGAGCTTCCTCCTTTCACTGCAAAAGCACTTGCAGGACTATATGTAGAAATCTATATCGCCCCCCTTCATTGCATTCTGTGCTCAGTGGAGAGGTAGCGCCCCTTACTTTAAACGCCAATGCAAGAATGCAGGCATATCCCGGTCTTACCATTTCGTTCACAAGCGGAGTGTCTGTAATATACTACTTAACTACATCGTACTTACGCATTGAAAAATGTATTACACATTTAATAATGTTAGCTAGTGTGAGGTCACTGCGGTGTCTCCACAGAAGCTAAGTTTGTTGCCTCTTGTCCAATGGATAATTAATAAGGTGACGCACTATGGCCCTTTCCTATATTTCATCCGTGAGACAGAGGCAGTGAAAGATCGGCGGTAGTATCATCATCATCATCATAATCATCAGCCTGTCTACGCCCACTGCAGGGCAAAGGCCTCTCCCATGTTTCGCCAATCAACCCGGTCCTGTGCTTTCTGCTGCCATGTTATACCTGCAAACTTCTTAATCTCATCTACCCACCTAATTTTCTGTCTCCCCCCCTCACGCGTTTGCCATCTCTTGGAACCCAGTCAGTTACCCTTAATGACCAGCGGTTATCCTGCCGACGTGCTACGTGCCCGGCCCATATCCATTTCTTCTTCTTGATTTCAACTATGATATCCTTAACCCCCGTTCGTTCCCTGACCCACTCTGCTCTCTTCCTGTCTCTTAAGGTTACACCTATCATTTTTCTTTCCATCGCTCGCTGCGTCGTCCTCAGTTTAAGTTGAACCCTCTTTGTAAGTCTCCAGGTTTCTGCTCCGTAGGTAAGTACCGGTAAGATGCAGCTGTTATATACCTTCCTCTTGAGGGATAGTGGTAGACTACCATTTATGATTTGATAATGCTTGCCGAATGAGCCCCATCCCATCCTTATTCTTCTAGTTATTTCACTCTCATGGTTCGGCTCCACGGTTACTACCTGTCCTAAGTACACGTACTCCTTTACAACTTCCAGTGTCTCGCCACCTATCGCAAAGCGCTGTTCTCTGCCAAGATTGTTCCGTTGGCAGAGAACGGCGGTAGTATGACTTACGTCGAATGGATGGCGCATGCCCGGTGGCACTCTGGTTATTAATCGTTCTCGCTATTACTGTTCTGATGAGTAACGATGCAAAATTTGGCAGGCTGCAGATCGTGGCCTTGGAGGCACCCAATTCGGCAGCTTTTGCAAGTTTCGCGTGGATTGAGCGACGTAGCTTCTCTCCTCTATCGTTGTTACTGATTTACTTTGTTAATCATGCTTTTTTTTTTTTTGCTATTTAAGGTGGGTTCCTGAATCATCTAGTTGGCTGCTGTCCGTGAACCGCAAGCAAGAAGCCCTTGCTATCCTCCAGAGGATCGCCCGTATTAACGGCAAGGACGTGTCAGTAGAGCAACTTGATAAACTTTTAAAAGTAAGTAAGCTCATGCACCGAAACAGTTTTGCACGCGGAAATTGTTGTACGATTACATGAAAGCGCGTTTCCAGTTTTCTGTTCTCATAAAGTGCGGCATATGAAATATTATCTGTGACCTACTCCTTTTACTGTTTATTTAAGCAACGAGCTTCTAAAAACTGATGACATTAGTACAAGACAGTAGTCGCTATAAGAGATGATTCACTGCCACAAGTCACTTTGCCGTGTATAAAATTATAATTAGAATGGCTAATTCGAAAGAAATAAAAATAGCCCTCCTGTACGCGACACTTTTTTCTTGTTATGCCATAGAATGGCCGAATGGATAGCGATTTCAAACTATTCATGAGCCCTTTCCACACCTTGCCGTATTAAGCTGTTCCTGCAGCGCAAAGTGTGCAAACGCTGACATGCCTAAACCGCTCGTTCAATTAACGATGGTCCTGCACTGTAATAACAATCTTTTTTTTTTTCTAAATCAGCAGCCCAGCGATTAAAACGCGCATGAATCGAGATGGTATACAGAACTAGCGCGAAAAGTTTTCAGTACCCTTCAGTACACTTTTTTAATACCCTTTTCACCAAACGAAATCTGACAATGTGCTGCTATCAACCATTGCGCGACTCCCAGAAAACATCCAGCGATCCCCAAAGCCACGCAGTCGACGAGGAGGCTCCAAGCTTCTGTAAAGGCACTCTGCTCATGCTCAAGTCACCCAACATCAGGAAGATCATGGTGCTAATCTACCTCGGCTGGTACGTGGATGCAAATTTTAAAGACGATAGTCTTTCTTGGGATACTTGAACGCAAAAATTTTGGTCTTTCTATCTGTCTGTCCGTAACCCGATTCAGCTACTCGGCCAAAGTTGAACCACTTTCTGAACGCCCAGCCATTTTGAACTGGTGTTTGCCTTCATACTTGTGAACATATTCGATCAAAAAGCAAATACTACGCATACCTGAGGCGCAACATTAATATGTTAGTGTCAGGTCGTGTGTTCTTTTATTAGAAAATACATAGGTACGCAATTCTAAAGACCCTAGTGTTTTATCAATGCCAGCCAGATGCAGCCAATTCAACGTAGAGTAGGCGCTGTCTGAGGCAAGGCAAAACCTATATTAGTACGGCCGGCACAAGACTATCGTCTTTCGACGACATTTGCAGCGAAGCACGTAGATACGCGGCCAATTTTTAGATGTGAAGCATCTTATGGCGAAGCTTAATCCGGTGGTGGTGGTGGTGGTGGTGGTGGTGTGCCGCGTGCCCACCCTTACTGCGCATGCGCAAACAGTTAAAGAAAAAATAAAAATAAAAAAACCTCCTCTCCCCCCTCTCTCTCCTCTAGGCATCCCTCCCCACGGCAACGACACCCTCACTGCGCATGCGCCTCCCTTCCTCTCTCCCCTCTTACACTCTCCCCTCTCTCCATCCCTGCCCGCGGCGTCTAACTCCCCCTGCGCATGCGCGTCCCCCCTCTCTCTCCTCTCTTACGCTCCCCCCTCTCTCCTCTACGCATCCCTGCCCACGGCGTTCACACTCCCACTGCGCATGCGTGTCACCCCCCTCTCTCTCCTCTCCTCCGCTTCCCCCCTCTCTCGCCTCGCGACGCCGACGCAGGCAGCGTCTGCTAGCGAGTTTCCTGGTTGAAAAAACCGACTGCTCGCGCTGCACAACCGTTCACTGGCCACCCCGTATATATGGCAATGGATCTTGACCTCCAAGGTGGTGCCGGTGGAAGATTTCTCCTGTGCGTTGTTGAACAATAAAAATTCGCAGCGTGCGCGTTAACTAAAAGCGGAGTGCTGGTCTCTGTGTCCAGTCGGAGTCTTCCGTCTCTCATTGCCCATTAGCAGCGATTGGCATGTTCCAGTAGGAAACACTGCTCCATCACTGCCTGCTTTGCGCCTCCCCAGTTTTCTCTCCTGCGCAACGCTGCGATGAACGCCAGCGTCAACGCCGCCGCCAGTGTAAGCGTTAGCGCCCGCTGCTTCACATCTACACATGGTTCCCTTTAGCGGGAGATGGTGTAAGTTTTTTTTTACGCACTAGACACGCACGTGTATTTTGTTACGCACAGTGCGAGTTTACAAGATAGGTGTAAGTCCAGTTCGTGGAATAATGTTCTTGTTTGGTCCTGAATTTTTTTTCCTGTGCACGTCATTATGCTTTAAAGGGGTGGTGCCACCAAATTTGTGGCTTGCGTGTTCTTCGCTGCAAGCGTTTCTTATAGCTCTAGGAAGCATGATACACGCACCATGATTCAGGTATTCTCGCTAAATAATTTAATATCACCTTATTTATGTGGGCAACTTTCGGTTTCGGTTTCTGGGCGCCAAGTTGGGCAGTGACGTAGAAGTGTAGGAGGCTTGGTCACGCGACCACACAAGGCTCGCTCGAAGATGCTCAGCACTTAGCCAGGAAGCAATCGAAACTCGGCGAGTGATGTAGCAACCGATGCTTTGCCGGTACGTAGGTTCTGGAGGTAACGGAGGTCCGAAGGACACTCACGTCACTACAGATATGGTGTGACGTCACTACAACTTTTGTTGTCTTTCCTATAGATCTACGTCAGTTTTGATGCGCTGGCGATGGGCATCGATCGGTAGAATGAGCATTTAGGTACACTTTGGAAGTGAATTAAAATATATTCTAAACGTTTGCTGTGTCCGACCCTTCGTGTAGAGTGTCCTTGCATACAGAGGAAACCCACAACAGGCTTGTTATAGCCTCACTATTTGATGGCACCACCCCTTTAAGCTGCGATTAGGGCGCCCGTTGCGAAAATTGTCTTAGGATAAGCTAAAGCTAGAGTATTGCGAAGTAAACGTCTAAATGTTCTCTTTCCAAGAATACACGCAAATGAACTTCGAAGTGTTAAACTTTCCAAGATATCAAATGGAATGTCACCGTGCAACTCCTGAGGCTTACATAACGCTTTAGTTGTCACGTGACATTTTTTTTTCTTTCATTTAACTGTCATGACACAAACTAGAACAACACTTTTGAAAGATAAACTTCGTTTTGAAAGTTTTGTTCCCAGCAATGCACAGGAAGAAATTTCGATGTCATTAAATAACTTCCAAAGTGTCAGTCAAACAGAAGTCAGTGAGTGACTCTACGCTGCGAATGACATTGATACGCTGCAGCCTTGAAGTCCTTATAAAAAAAAAAAAAAAGAAGAAAAAAAAAGAAATGAGTAAAACGCGTGCCTGGTTGCATTTCATATGTTACATCCAGGTTTATAGTTTGCATGTGCTACAACGTGACCACTCTCGAGCTGGGACGGCTTGGTCTGAACATATACTCAACGTACTCCATAGCCATCGCGTGCGAGTTTCCTGTGAACGTCATATGTATCTCTTCGCTGGACAAACTTGGACGACGTTGGCCGAACTCCATCTTTACACTCATCGGTGGTGCTGTCTGCCTCGCCATGTGGATGATTAGGACCGGTGAGTGCCATCGTCACACACTAGCAGGTGAACGTTGTCTGCTTTGAAGTTAGAAGCTTTCGTAAACATTAACGGATCGAATCTTATTTGTTAAAGTGTCCCTACAATATCAGTTATTTTAAGTTACAAAAAAAAAAAACGAGTACATGTAGGTATATGGCTTCCCAAATGAGCTGTCTTCATTCGGGAGCTATATGTACAGTACAGCCGTCATTTTTCACGAAAGAGAACACGCGAGCGCTTGTCAAACAGGCCCGGCACAGCGTCGAAATGTGTAAATAAAAGGAGAGAGCGCGGCCATTCCCGTCTATTGCCTGCACCCATTTTTTGCGGTGCTCCCTCTTTTTTATCTCTTTATGTATGTTGTTCTGGCAGACGAAGCTGTGATAGCAACGATCCTTATCGCAAGCGATTGTTGTTCGCTGGAATGTCCCAACAGAAGTTAGATATCAAGAAGAAAGCGTAAAATAAAGACACATTCTTTATGCGTCTTTATGTCTCTTTAGACACATTCTACTGCGCCGCGCCACATGGGTGGTACGAGGCTATACCTTTTCATAAAAATTACTGCTGTACCTTTAGCTACAGTAGGTCAAAACCCATGATCGCTTTTGAAGGCCATGGTTGCTTTTAAAGGGACCCTGAAACGGTTTTGACGATTTTGTACAAACACATTGGGCCGGTAGATCAAGTCCTAAGGGTCATTTACAGACTGATTTAAGCTCTCTGCGTAAACTGTGTAATTTATTACAACGCTTTAAAGCTGCGAATCGTTGCAGATCACTGCGGCTCAGCCAAACGCGTTTTCAACCGCCCATTCGGAGTACGACATGCAGTGGGTGCACGACGTCACCGTGGCTGCTGATCTGATTGGCTGCGGTGTGCGCGCAGGAAAGATTGGCTGGTAGGGTGGCGGCACCTGTCGGAGCAGATATCAACCACTCCGCGATCGTCTCTGTTGCCAAACGGCGTGCGTGCTGCCGGGCGCACTGGGCTATGGTCTCCGAGATTGCGCGCAACCTGTCGGCGTGCAATCTCGAAGGTCATGACTGGGCGAAGCTCAAATCGTCGAGTGCGCTCACGAGAGCTCTGCGATCGCCAGCGATGCCAGAGTGTCTCATGAGTTGAGGAGGCAAAGCAGGGGTGAGAAGGAGGGTATGATATATTTGTCCGTAGCCGCCTTGGTACACGGCGTGTCGCTAAATTTGTGGTGCCAATTGTTTGATGATGCTCTAGCCTAAACGCTGACAAAGCTTCAAATAACCGTTTCAGGGTCCCTTTAAGGCGAAAGCCTTAAATGCATCCTCAGAAGAAAAACACAGCATGCAGTACAATAATCCATTGATATTTATAAAGATCAGGTAAAAGTGAGGCTTCGAGCTGCAGTCGAACCCAGGCATTCTTCATGGTAGGTCAAATATTCCAGCTGCAGAGCCATGGCAGTGCTTGAAACTCGTCCGGAAAAATACTCTATACAGTCGTCACGTCGGGCGAGCAATCACGTTAACGTATGCAATATTGCGCGACAGAAGAGCAGTAACTCTTTTCATCCTCATTCATGTTGCTTGTACTAATTTTTCAGAGTCGGCGACTTGGACGCTCGTCATGGCAACCATGCTCATCATGGCGTTCGCCGGCGGCTACAACATCACGTACCAGATGGCTTCGGAAGTATTCCCCACTGTCGTCCGTGGTCGCGCCGTGCTGCTTCAGAGACTGCTAGGAGACGCGGGTGGACTGCTCGGCGCACAAGTCGCCTCCCTGGTACGAGTTTTATAGAATCTTAGGGACCACGACAAATTCGCTGTCTCGGTGATTCATCACAACCGTTCGCGACCTCATCGAACCGAGGTCGGGAGTTGGTAAAGGAGGTGCATATTTCCTGTTTTCATGACGTCGCGTATGGTCTTCAAGGGCAGATATGCTCTGGCTATGGTTTCTACCACCGATATTTTTAAATGATCTATCCCTGCTGTTCAGGCATAGGCGTGCGCGGAGTTCCCCTTCAGGGGGGGGGGCAGAGGGGGGCGAAGGTTCATCGCAGCGCCCCCCCCCCCCCCCCTATTAAGTCAATGTATGGGACAGACTTTGCGCCCCCCTGTCTTAGGTGACTAGGAGGGCGGCCGCCCCCTCTGCCCCCCCCTCGTGCGCACGCCTATGTGTTCAGGGTAGCATGCGGGAGAGAGTTCTGCATGAACGTGTGACGTATGACACTCCGTGCACAGCAAAAAAAAAAAAAAAGAGAAAGGAAGAGACGACCCAGATCCTTGGTAGTGGCACTCGCGCGTCGGCGTTCGTGAGCCTTGGTGTGTTCCTTGGGTTAACTTTGCGTAACCGAGGCGGATCTCACAGGCCACGCAGAAAGAAGCGCTTGGTTGATATCTGCTCCGCGAGGTGCCGCCCCGATCCCAGCTGCTCAAGAAAAAACCACCTGATCTATCGATGAACTAATTAAATTAATTTTAATTAACTATCCTGGCTGTTAATTGGCCCTTAAGTAGAGTTGTGCTCCGATATTATATGCATCCAATATAACTCTTAACTTGAGCCAGAACCACCGAACTCGTTCTAGTTTTATTAAAGACGATAGTCTTTCTTGGGATACTTAAACGCAAAAATTTTGGTCTGTATGTCTGTCCTGTCTGTTTGTCTGTCGGTAACCCGATTCAGCTTCTCGGCCAAAGTTTAACTTCTTTCTGAACGCCTAGCCATCTTGAACTGGTGTTCGCGTTCATATTTGTGAACATATTCGATCAAAAAGCAAATACTACGCATTCCTGAGGCACAACATTAATATGTAAGTGTCAGGACATGTGTTATTTATTAGAAAATACATAGGTACGCAATTCTAAAGACCCTAGTGTTTTTTTTTTTTTTACAGGACTTTTCCTGAAAATTCAGAGAACCCTGAAGTAAGTGCTCGGCCGGAACTGCTTAGAATGTAAACAAGATTGTCACTCGGTGCTTGGACCACTAAAAATCTATTTGTTCACTGGTGTTGCGATTCGGATTTGTTGGTAGTCCAGACGTCGTGCGTTTCTGAAGAACATAAAAGAAGATGTGACACTTGGCATCAAGCATCTAATAGCTGCGTCGCCTCTTATTTTGTCATCGTAGGCAATGTGCTACATTACTGCTCGTAACTGCTCTTTAACAAGCCCACATCACCTTTCTCGTAAAACACGTTTGTAGTTCACCGGGCCATTTTCCCTAACGCAACCATAATCCACACAGAGTATACACCTGCATCCACAGACTACACAGAACCTAGCATTTGATCGGTGTGGTTCTGTGTAGTCTGTAGTACGTGTTCGCTAGAATCAGGGTTGCAATAAGTCAGTACCAACAAGCACCTAATCGCATTAACCTTTTCTCTACTTCACTAGTGACATGGCTCGTACGGCGGGTCTCATTGCTGCCACTGCTTTGTGAGCAAGGATACTGGCATTTTGCCTAAACACCATCTTTGTAATGATGGGATTGTAGACATAATAGTAAACCCATAGCGACGCTTGACTGCGATGCTTGATTGTTGGTTGAAGCATTCGAAGTCGTAGGACATTATGCTTGATAGTTCACACTAGCTTCCATAATTACGGTATGTTTCTGCCATCCATACGATTTTGCCTTATATCTCCGTCGACCGCCAGCCGCAACTCGCAGTCAGGTTAGCGTACCTCGCAGAAGCTTTCACTGCATCGATTTTATTTTGACAAACAGCCTACGTTGCTTCTCTAGGCCGCTAAAACTCTCCGACGCGAGTTCACGTTGCCATATCCCCATAATCTACTCTCTCTCATATGTATGGAAAGCGTGTTCCCGCTAGTTTGAATTAGTATATCTTGCAGACGTGTGTATCGCTTTTTTTTTCTTCCCTTCTATAAAGGCTGAACTGGACGAATACCTGCCGATGCTGGTCATGGGCTGCTTAGCGTTGCTGGGCAGTGTGCTGGTCTTTTTTCTACCGGAGACGGTAGGCACCGCCATGCCGCAGACCATTGAGGACGGCGAGCGCTTTGGCCGCGATCAAGGTCTCTGGTTCTGTCCTATGTTCACAAAGAACGCCGAAGAACCCGCACAGGACAAGCCACCAAAGAGACAAAGGTGCGTGTCAATTCCTCCATGAGTCAAGCTTGGCGGACTTCTCTGGTCGATATTCTCTGATTTTACTGTTGCGTGTTGTAGGCGAACCGCGGGGCACTATAGCTATGGTAGAGGAGAGGGTGCGCCTTCTCCCTATCCTCGTTTTGCGTATACCGTCAGTCCGAACTGACATGCGAAGTCTTGAAGGCCCTCTATGCAGTTAATAGATGAGCAGTTGTGCTAACGTGGAAAGACCTCTGATTGATGGCACTGGGTCTTGCCGATTTTCTTCGCTGTCCCACCAATTAGAAATTCATCAATGACAAAGACATGCACTCGCACATTTTTCGCAGTCTTAATCTTGTTCTCTGAAGACAAGGCAAGGTTGATCTCGCCTTTGCGTCTCAAGCGTTTTCTTGAAGTCGATGGTTTGACGAAGCATCGTCTGGTCGGGAAGAAGCATGAAGAACAAACGAAATGAAAGAGTGCCGACCAAAATGAAACATTAAAACATTAAAAATTGACGTTTCGGCTACCGTGCGGTAGCCTTGTTCACAGTAAAGTGGCCCAGCGAAGCGGGCTTATGTCCGTTTTAGAACGCTGCCGAGACACCTGGCGTACGCTGGTGACAGATTGCCATAATTTCTGTTTAGCGTTTTTTTCGTAGTCCGGTTAAGAAGGGATTCCAGATGTTGACGCGAACAACAGTTTCTTTCCTTTGCGATTACGGTTACCTTGGCCCAGTCAATGTTGTGATTAGATGTAGCCACGTGCTTCGCAAGCGCGTTGGATACTACGTTCTTCTTCGTGACGTCATTCATGTGGTCTTTCAGTCGTCTTTCAAAATTACCTCTCTTCCCGATATAAACATAGTCACAGTCTGCACATGGAATTTTATTAACAATGCCTGGGAACCTTTCTTTCTTGAGCGGGTCCTTCACGTGCACCAATTCGTGTTTAAGTTTACGGACAGGAACATGCGCGACGTGTACGTCGAACGTTCGCAGAACCCGTGCCAACGCTTCACTAACACCTGACACATAGCGGATGGCTGCATGAGCTTGGGGCGGCACCGCGCGCGAAGCGGCGTCGTGCTCGGTGCTGTACGGAACGAACAAAACTGACGGGGTACCCGTTTTCAGAAAGTTCGCTGCGCACTTGGGAACGGTCAGAGGCACGGTCAGCGTCACTGGAGCAAATCATATATGCGCTCTCTGTATCAGGGAAGCGGCAGCAGAACGTTTGTGGAAGGCCGGGTGGACTGACTTGTAATGCAAGTAACGTCCGGTGTGCGTCGCCTTCCTGAGGACACCAAAAGAAAGGCGGCCGTTTTTTTCTCTCTACAAGTACATCCAGGAAAGGTAGACGGCCAGAGACCTCCGTTTCAGTTCACAACTGAAACGGAGGTCTGAATTGAATTGACGTTTCGGCTACGGTAGCCGAAACGTCAATTTTTAATGTTTTAAGCCTTTTCATTTTGGTCGGCGCTCTTTCACTTCGTTTGTTCTTCAAGTCTTTTCTTGCGCTGTGTTCTCATAAGACGCAATGCTGAAGTTCAGACCGCGGAAGTGTATGTCTGATATCTCTAACATTTCACGTTGGTCTAGGTAAGTTACCCGAAACAGGAACAGTTGCATAATCAATCACGCATGTACTAGAAGTTAAATACGCCATATTCTGTTCTTGACGAGCCGTTGCAGATTGTCGTGCGACTTGCTAATTTATTTATTTATTTATTTATTTATTTATTTATTTATTTATTTATTTATTTATTTATTTATTTATTTTGTTTATTTTAAAGAACTGCAGTTCTATGCAGGCCTGTTGGAGAAGTGAAGTACATATACATGGTGTGCCAGCTATCGAGCACAAAGACTTAAAAAAAGAGGAATGGTGTTAAGCGAAGAAAGCATATGTCATATTGTTCCCAGTACACTGGCAGTAGCCGCTAGCAAATATTCAGCTAATGAGATTTAATTGGTTAATTGTCATAAACTTTGTAACTCTAGAAGTGCTCATTTAATTACTAAAATTCAATTAGGCATATGTAGGCATGTTTGAGGGACATGTAACTCCGCTATTTTTAGCAACGTACTAATTGGACGCTTTTTTCCCCCGGCTGACAAAAAAAGTTCGAGAAATATTGAAAATACCACGTGACTATGCTCCCGCTCGCTTTAGAAAGCAGCACCTTCAGTAAACTTATTATAAAGACGGCGTTCCGCATCTCGACAATTGTACACAAAGAGCGCCAGCAACATGTGTCGGAAATTTTTTTTTATTTCAGGTAGATAACACCGAATAAAAAAAAAAAAAGAAAGAGCTTGGTGGCGCCCACGTCACCGCCCCTTATAAAGGAGGCTCTCATAGCATCGATCCATCATTCATCGTTACAGTGTAGTCACGTAGTAATTTCACATTCCGCAGGGTTTCGTCTACACTCTCCGAAAATTATCACGCCCTTAGTACGTTACTGAAAACAGCGTACTTATATATTAAACATGCCTACATATACCTCATTCACCATTTGATTATGAGTTGGGTACGTCTTGGTTTACATGGATGGATGGATGCGAAGCTTTATTGATTGTCCTGAGGTACACAACTCAGCTCGCAGTGGGCAGCTTCCACGTTGGCACAGTCAGCTGGGCCAAGCCCAACCACCGCATCGTGGGCCCTCTGGACAGCCCACAGTTGAGCACCGACATCGGGGCTCTTGATAGCGGATAGCCACTTCTCTTCGTTCATTTGGTCCGTGCCTCGTAACGAGGGGCAACGCCAGAGCATATGGTCTAGGCTAGCGAATTCGTTGTAGTGCCTGCAAGAGCTATTGGGATAAGTATCGGGATAAATTTTATGTAATAAAGCCGGGCTGGGATACGAACCCATCTGCAATAACCTGTAAGTCAATGCCTGCGCTCTATTTAACTACTTGTGAGGAAGGGGAAAGTCTCTCCTGCCGATATAAACGTGCTGCGTAATTTCGTTGACCTCTTACAAAATGTATTACATTTAACTAATTAAATCTCAGTAGCGAAAAAAAGTTACTCGCGGCTAAGTGTTGCATAATGTTAGCTATAGTGTTGGCTGGATGATGTCTAATGTCGAACAATGCTAGATTTCCACTGATATTAAAGACACATCGCCTTCATTCAATTTCATGCATATTGGTGATTGAGTTGTCCACCTCTTTTTCTTAAACATGCATGCGCATTATGGCCATTTTCTGTATGCGTGATGATACCATAGAAATGTAGTCACCGAAGCAAGTAGTTGAAACTGTTGGTGTAGAATCTGGAATTTAATTGCAAACTTTAATTGCGCGCTTGCAGTGGTGTGCAGATAGCGTGATTGCGTTAACAGCACGTCCACAAAACATTGACGTTTGCAGTTGGACAATAAACCGAGCAACACACGGAATCTTTAAAGTGAATTATGTTATGCATAATCTGTCGCCATCGCAAGCCCATGACAGAGAGGAAGTTCTGATGTATTAAGTGCCAGAATTAAGGGGTGACTATGAGGCAGTGCCGTAGCTGGGAACTCCACATTCTAGGCCAACTGGGGTTCTTTGATGCGCACTTAAATATGTGTGCACATGACATTTTTCCAATTCGCCTCTATTGAAACGCGGCCACCGTGGCCGTGATTCAAACCCGGCTCGTTATATTTACGTTGATGAAGCACGATCGGAATACGTGTAAGCGATATCTCCAAAACTAGTGCATCAAAAAGTGGCCTCTGGTGTGCTCTTGCTTCTTACGTTTTCTCCAATCCTAAAGGTCAACCGCTACGGTCCGTAGTTTCAGCCAGCGAAACAGAGCAATCTATATCAAGCGAAAGATGAATATTTCAATAAAATTAAATAATTCAGTACATTATTCTGATGCTAACGATTCTGCCAATAAAAGAGTAGCCACACCAATAAAATTAACGACGCTGCACGAGTCTACACGACAGCTCATATTTGCGTTTCCGTTCAATTTCGAGCTGCGAAACTGCATCTATTTGCACCCGGAAAGTTCAAGACTGTATAAAACTGGCCAATGGATCGCTGTATCGAAAATCACAGCCTGTCACGCTACGTCTTCAGTATGCGATTTTCCTATAACACTATCATATTTCTTAGTGAACAGTCATTATAAATAATACAGTTGCATGTTTGTAATTCACATTTTTTTAAATGCCAATTCTATTTTTGTTTCTGTCCACAGGCTAGGGATCTTGTCTTTCCGCAAGAATATGCCGGTTACGGGACAGCCTGCAGTCAACAAGGCCTTCGATAACGACGAATCTGTTGTGGCAACGATTTACAACGCCGTTAGGTGAAGCTTTCTGCGTATCCAGCCCGCCTCGCAGTGGGCAGTGTTTTTATCGTTTCGCTCCTATAGACGGGGCTACAAACATCACTGCCACCACGACACGCAAAGCTAATAACCTCGTCCAAGCATCCATGACATGTCGTGCAGCGTTACGCTGACCCTTCAAAGACACTTTGCCACGAGATGATATTGCGCTCTTGTGAGGAGCTGTGACTGTGATATGGTCTAGTTGCCCTCCATCAAGAAAGAAAAGCCCATCTCATAAGTGACAGGACTTTCGTCACCGTAGTGTCGTGCTTCGTGCAAGCAAAGGTGGTCTAATGACATAATTTACTGATTAAGAAACGGCGTGTCCGAGCTTAGAAGGCGTGGCAATCGCCCAATAAGATTTCATTTGTTTTCAATTAAGCTAAAATTTGGGCGAATTGTTACCTTTGGGTGATCGTAAAGTTCCTTGCTTCCGCTTCGCGGTGAGCGCACGAACTCAATAAAAGATTTGTTACCTACTCGAGGTGTTTTTTTTTTAATTCTCTATATCATAAGCTGTTTTTTTTTATCCCTCTATGAACCAGCCACAACCTGTCACACTATGCCGTCAGTATGCGATTTTACGATAGCAGTTCCATGTTATTTATTCAACAGTAGGATTGAGTCATGAATGAAAAAGAAACAAACAAAAGCGACAAATAAGATTACAAAGGCTACGCTAGGTAGTACAGGAAAAGCTCGTTAATTCGACACCCGATAATTACAGGGGCGTAGCCAGGAATTTTTTTTCGGGGTAGGGGGGGGAGGGGGGGGGGGCTTCAACCATACTTTATGTATGTTCGTGCGTGCGTTTGTACGTGTGCGTGTATATATATGCAAGCAACATCGAAATATTTCCAGGGGTTTCAACTCCCCCCCTCCCCCCCCCGCTTGGCTATACGCCACTGGTTAATTAGGATAATTGGAAAATCCGGATGTGCTGTCCCGGACACCGTATGCGTTGTTTAGTGGCATCAAACTCGTTAATTCGGTCATATTTGGCCGCAATTCTACAGCCACCATAACCCGGTTAATTCGGACGATCCTCGGAGGGCGCGGCATGCACGAAGCGGCGAAAATGTGCCTCGCCAAAGAGCGATAACTGCGTTCGCGAACAACCTGAAACGGCCGCGGGCCACTACCTTCGTTTGGCTTCGGGCAATGCGCACGCAACTGCACAAAAACGCATACATGTTGGAAGATGTTCAAGAGCTTCAATGCTGGCATAAAACTGGCTTGCTACGTTGTGATGGATGAACGGTAAGTTGCCAGCTGTTTTTTCCCGGGGAAAAAAAAAGAAATTATTGTCACGAGTGCGTGGTGGTGTGGGCGGTGGCGGCGCGTAATAAGGGATGGTTTCAGTGCATGTTTCGTCGACGGGGAGTCTTGTGAGCCACGTTGACATTGTGAACCAAGTCGCTAACGACGAAAATTACGGCTTTTACACTGCTCTGACGCAAAATGAGTGCGAGATTTACGTATTCACCCAGAAAATTAAAATGCAATGATGTAGTAGACACTTGTTGATTGTTTTCTTTATACTTTCGATAATTCGGCTGTCGATCGATTCGGATATTTCTTCTGGTCCCATGAAACCCGAGTTAACGAACTTTTACTGTACAACTACGGATAAATATCATAGCACCTGCGACGTATCCGGTCAGGCAACATGTGTAATATACAGCGTGCTGTGTCGGCCTCATATGAGCGTTTATACACGGACGAAGCGCAATCAAAATAGTCTAGATCTGAGCAATGATGGCATAAAAAGGCAAGACACTGTGAATAAATAATTATGAGGACATTATTGAGGCGTGGCACATTATCAGTGTTAACGTAAGCAACATTCTCCAATGCAGAGAAGAACGACAGGCAACTGCTCTGGTTCCCAGCGCATACAACTCCAGGCATTCCCGCAATCAACCCCAACGAGGTAGCACACTGCGAAGCTCGAGGTCTTACTCGCCAAGCTGAGCTAGGAGTGACTTCTATCTGTCAGGGGAACGTGGAGGAGGAGATCTGGTGAGAAAAAGATCGATTAACAAGATTTAGCGTTATATAACCAAATTATATCAAATGCGGAGGCGAATTTTGCAACCGCCTCACACTAAACTCAACAGAGCTGAGTCCGTTGCTTGGAGGCGATTACAGACAGAAACCTAATCCGAATCCCGTGCAGTTAAAGACTTTCTACCCCGAGATATACGCGAGCGATACATGCAAGCTATGCAAGTCTGCTAGAGCCACCCTTCAACACATGTTGTGGGGATGTCCAATATATCAAGGTCATATATGGCAGTCTCCCCGGAAGATTTGCGGGCGCGGTGGTCAGCCGCGCTGCTCAGTTCAGAACACACGGATCAACTTTGGGCCGTCCAGCAAGACGTGGAGGCCACGCGGGAGCAACAGCTCCATGCGGCCATATAGGCGGCCCCAGGCCCGGGCCTTCCATTCGCCGGATTTTAAATAAAGTTATTTCATCATCATTACCATACTGCATGTTGAGGTAAAGACGCGAAATTTGGAATATATAATAGTGCATTCGCAATGTTGTGCGGTGAGCGCACGTGCTTAATAAAAAAAAGTTCCTTATTCGACGTCTTTCCTAACTCTTTCATAAGCCTGCTTTTTTTGCTGTTTTTTTTTTAAGTTCATTACTGCATGAACAAACACAGCCTGTCACATTAGGTCGTCACAATGCGAGTTTACTATGACAGTCTCATGTTCTTTGTTCAACAGTACGACAACGTCTGCAAATCACATTGCATTAAATCCACCACAAATTCATAAAGAGCCGTAATAGCGTGTCCCTGTTAAGGTGGGATTTGCGACCAAGGACCTTATCCGTATGTAAATGACGCCTGTGTATATGACGTGGACATTTGACGAGCGGATGCTCCGCATATGCATCTGGGGTGACGCAATAGGTGCAAGCAACAGACGGCCTCTGCTTGATCCCATGTAAAAAGTAATGTGCGCAGGCTCAATAACGTACGCTGTCGGGCTAGTTGGTGCCTAGCTGGTTAGAAATTGGTTGGCCCAAAACAAGAGCATGGACGGAGAAGTAACACGGACAAGCGCACGCAGGCTCGCACAGGATGTAGTCGGCGTGCGAGTGCGTCAAAGGTGTAATTAACGCGTTGGTACGTTTTGACGCGCAAAATTCGGTCGGTCCTGTCTACATGACTGTACATGGCAGTGAAATGACGTCGCGGCATTACTAAGCTTTTGTCGAAATTTAGATAAATAACGCTGCGCATTTACGTGAAGTATTCAGTATTGGTCGATGTACCCAATTTATGCGCCGCCGTCATTAATGTGCCTACCGCCACATTTTCTTTTTTTTTTAAATACCAACATGGCCAGCAAAATATGTTAGCCGTCGTAATTTTGCAGATATCACAGGGCAACAACGTTCGTCGTAACAATGTGATGTAGACAATATTTCCAGAATAGATGACCTCGACTAAGAGTATATCATCCATCTGCAAAAAGTAAAAAAAAAAAAAAGAAAAAAAAAGAAAAAGATATGACCTAATTTTCAGACCTGGTGGTCACATACAGCGAATTTCCCACAGCGTGGGCGTCCTCCATGGCGTCTGGAAGCGTCGCTTTTATCGAGCACCTGGTTGGAAAGCGCACAATTCTCGGCGGACGCTCCATTGTTTTTACCTTCATTGCAATGGGATGAGATGCGTGCAGTGGCTTTCGCATACATTAATGAGGCGCACTTTTCGAGATGAGTGCCCACGCATAATCGAAGGCCAGATCGAGGTACTCCTTTACCCATGATAAAACAACAGCAACAACAACAACAAAAATTAGCGTATAGCTTGCACTGGAGGCACGATGCTTTTGAAGAGACAGCGGAGCTGATGGGCACCTATGATGGTCACCTATGATGGGCATCATGACCTATGATGGGTCATGGTTTTTGCTGTTTTGCTAACTTTTGCAAATCTTCTCTTTCTTTCTCACTTTTTATTCTTCTCTCTTCTCGCTGTTTTTTCTATTTATATTTTTTTCTCTTTATTTCTTTCTCTATCTTTCTTCCTCTCTCATCTCTTTCTTTCTCTTTCTCTTTCTCTCTCTGCATTTATGTATTTCAATTTCTCTCTTTCTCATTCTTTCTGTGCTACACTTTACTCTCTCCCCTCCTCCTTACCATCACATCTCTCCTCCTGACGCTCAATTCACTTTTCCACATCCTTGTCACACAATCGCAGCGAGACGCGAGACTAATCTGCCTCCGTTTCGCATGCTTTCGTATTCTCGCGCTTTGTGCATCGTGCAGACGCCATCCGCGTTCCAGCGCTTAAATTGACAGACACTATGTAAATTCCAAAGTGTGTTCCGTGAACGCCTGTGCCTACTGAGACGGGGTCGGTCAGAATGGAACGCAATGCGCGCGTTTCCCTCCTTGTATGATTAGACACGCTGGGCACCGCGAAGCTACGCAAGCACGCGTGAGCGAGCGCTGTAGAGTCCGACGCGACCGACGTCCGTTTGCGCGCCCCGGCGGCCAACTGGCACCGTGCCAGGGCACGGACGGAGGGAAGCACGGACGGACGGATGGATGGACGGGCGGACGGACGGACGTGAGCATGAGACATTAAAGGCTTTCACCTTAAAATTAAAAAAAGAAAACACGCACACATTCCGTTTGTGTGCCATCCCACTGAGAATGTAAAAGAAAAAGAAAAAGTCACAGTTTTGCCACTAGGGCGATGCAATGACTGCAATAGCAAGAAAGCAATTTGTCACACGGACGACAAGCAGCTCGATACTTGCAGCGCGCCGCCGCAGCACGCCTAAGGACGCTCGAAAAGGACGCATAGGTATACACAGGACAAGCGTGAACAACTGTCGCAGTTGTTACGTGTTTGTATTTGAGCAACGCGCGGCGAGTGTCCACAATGCAGAAGCCCACGCTGTTGTTGTTGTTGCGTCTGACCTGACTCATACCCACTCAGGGGGGATTGGCCAAGGATTGATTATATTGCCACCACTAGCGCGTGGCATACTGTTACTGACAATATGATACTGTTAGACTTTTCGACACTGTTTGATACTCCTTCTTTTAAACTGCGGCACGTGGAATGACCCCTCTGCGTCTCCTGCCACGCGGTGGCCCCTGACGCCAAGTGTGCCCGTTGTTCTTTTTTTCCCTTCTACATCATGAGTGGTACAGGAGGGAGCCACTTTTTCGTGCGCGTCTCAAGGGCAGTTTTGAATTTGAAAGAAACTGTAAAAGCGCTGCGTGATAGAAAACACGCTCAAGCTGTTCCGAGATCTGCGTTCCGCGAGCGGCAAATGGTGCATATGAATAGCTCGCCGTTATATCACTGGCACAAGCGTGGCGTGTGGCTATGTTGGTTAGCGTAGCAGGCTGCGGAGCGAGGGTTCGCTGGTTCGAATCCCGGTCAGGTAGTTCGAAATTTTTTCTACTGATTATTTTTTCTTTATGCCTTTTTTATACATACACATACATATCCGGGACATGACGGCGTCGACAGACGGCGACGGCGAAAATCAGCCGAGAGTGTCCATATAATTGCCATCGCAATAAAAAAGACATGACATCGTCAGTCGAATGGCCACAAGCTTTCGCCGAACACACTTCGGAATGTACAAAAGTGTCCTTCAATTTTTTCGAGTCCTGTTATGTTTGAAAGCTGCAATAATAATGGGCTTGTTTCCAACCAGATGACCTCGATGTTTGTTTTCGACGTTCGCAACAAGAAACACCTGCTGCTATTTTCCCCTGTCTAGGTGCTATAAATTCCCTTATTATAGCGAAAAAGTGAGAGAAAAAGCAAATTACAGAAATGTTGAATATGTGTGCTGCCGCTTGAAACGATGTCACACACCGGCGCTCGTACAGCCCATGGTTCCAGCATGGCTGGATCACGTGGCCGGGGAGGTTCTACAATTACAATTTACGACCTGCCCATGTGGTAGACTTCACAAAAATATCTCTCTCACCCGTGGCAAATGTCCCCAACAAAAAGCTTAGCACAGCTTGCGCGCTAAATTTCCACTATGTGCTAAAAAAAAGTCGTAAGGAGAACGCCGATCACACGTACGCTAATAACCACTAACTACGCATGATTCCAAAGTTATCAGTGAACAAAAAGCTTTAAGTCGTCGAAGGAACCAAGAATTGTGCCAATAAATGTACCGGACGGATGGATGGATGCACTAGCGAAGCTGGAAATTTTTTCGGGGGGGGGGGGGGGGGTGTCAATTACACTTTACGTACGTTCGTGAGCAATATGAGCTCGAACACGCGAGCGCGTGGCAAATAGCCTCAGAACCGAGATAGCGCGATACGTGGATGGCGCTGCCGAAACCGGAGGGGAGAGGAGGAGAGGCGCTCTTCCGCTTACTGTGGGCACTCCCGCTTTGCCAGCGCTGCTGCAAAACGACAGCTGATTGTGCGCCACCGGCTGCTAGCAACGATAGCATAAAAAATATAATAATTTCCACGAAAACAAAACAAATAAGAAAGGCGTATCAAAATCCTCAGCCAGCACCACCTAGATATAATACGAGCATGGCCTGTGCATCACGGCAGGCTACGCGTTACAGCCGATATCTCAGCAGCTACACTGCGTGGGGCTGGTCGCGTTGGTGTGAATCGATAGCACTTCTAGCGGCCACTGACACGCTCACGCTTTGCAACAACGATATCGAGGCGGGAGTGCCAACAGCTAGCGGAAGCGCGGCGCCCATTCCACTTTGTTTCCGACAGCGGCCGCTGCGAATCGGCCGATGTAGGGTTCGAGGCTATTCGACACGCGCTCGCGTGTTCGAGCTCATATTGCTCACGATAGTACGTTCGTGCGTGCGATTGGATGTGTGCGTGTATATACAGACATGCAAAATTGACAAATTTCAGGAAGAGGGTAATCCCCCCCCCCCCCCCCCCAGTTACGTGAGTAGATGGATGGATGCAAGACTTGGGAAAATTTTTAAACACGATTGCGTTAAAGGACTTGTTTTGCTGAAATTTCGTTGTCGGCGTCGTTGGTTGTGAGAGTAAAGTCAGCGTCGTCTCTGAGCTAAAATTCGAGATAGATGCAATTAAATGAATAATAAACCAAAATCTTCTGTACAAGTGCGAATTGAACCCAGACCTTCTGCGTGGCAAGCAGGTGTTCTACCACGGAGCAATTCCATTGCTGTAAACGGCTTCGTAAAAAAAACTATATAAAATTGTCGTGTAGTGGGAGAAGTTTCTTTAAAGCGTGTAGTACTGAATGGCAGAATCGTAGAATCGCTCCAGGAGTCATGACATGTGAATTGAGCAACGAGTGGGTGGTTTAAAACTGCCCAGCCATCACAAAGTGTGCAGCGGGTCAGGTGCGCCTGGCACCTTACGAATGAGTATAGTGCAGGGGTCGGCAAACCGCGGCCCGCGGGCCGCATGCGGCCCGCGTGGCAGTATTATGCGGCCCCTGGTACGACTTCAGAAAACCTCACCCTCCCTTGTCACTCCCTAACAGAAGGTCGACATGGAAGTTTTAGGGGCGAAGCTCCTTAAGCCGTGGGTCGTGCGTCCCCGATGTATGTATGTAGTAGCCGTTCCAGTATAGTGGAATGTACCCACTACACGTGATAACGATGACGATGACGCTGATGACCATGAAGTATAAGCGCGTTCCTCTGTAGTAGTAGTAGTAGTTGTACAAGGTAGGTATACCCACTCCACGTGGTAAAGATGACGATGACGCAGTATAGTGGAATGTACCCACTACACGTTATAACGATGAAGTATAAGCGTGTTCCAGTATAGTGGAATGTATCCACTACACGTGATAACGATGACGATGACACTGATGACCATGAAGTATAAGCGCGTTCCAGACCACACATTCTCTTTCTGCCATGGATGAAAACGATCGAGCTTCGCCCACTCATCATCATTCACTTCGTGGATATGGCGTGATTTTTTTACCTCAAATAGGGTTTTCGCTTGTAACCTATGTTTGTAAATTGCAACCGAGTGACATGCGTGCTGAAATAAACATGGCGGTTGAAGGCGATGCGCACGTGGTCCGATTGCGCTATCGCGTTCTGCTCTTGAAGGCGAAGATCGAGCGTCCTCCCAGTTTCTTTCTTTTTTTTTTTTCGAGTGTAAGCGGGATCGGAACAGATGCTCGCTTGCACCCGAAAAAAAAAGTTATCACTCGGTAATCAAGAATGGTGGTCTGAATACATCATGAGCCAGGACTGAATACTTCAGCTACTGGCCGTCCAGAGGGCGCGCGAGAGGGCTAACAGGCGTTATGGGGATACAATAGGTACGAGGTGCTTCGAGGGCTGTGGAAGGGTGTGATGGTTCCGGGGCTTACATTTGGGAACTCAGTGGTGTGCATGAAGTCAGAGGTGCAATCTGGAATGGATGTAAATCAAAGGACTGTGGGACGCCTCGCGTTGGGCGCTCACGGGAAGACGACAAATGAGGCTGTAAAGGGTGATATGGGATGGACAGGTTTTGAAGTGAGGGAAGCTCAGAGCAAAATTAGATTTGAAGAGAGGCTGCGGAAAATGAAGGAGAGTAGATGGGCAGGGAAGGTTTTCAGGTATTTGTATAGAAAAAGCGTCGACACGCAGTGGAGAAAAAGAATCAGGAGGCTCACCAGTAAATATACGGCTAGCAGTGTGGGCGACATGGCAACAAGGAGCATTAAGCGAAAAGTCAGAGAGGCGGAGAGGACTTATTGGATGACAGCGATGGAAAAGAAGCCGGCTCTCAGTGACTACCGAAAGGGAAAAAACGAAATAAGGAGGGAGAGGTTTTATGATAATTCAAGGGGAAGCGCTTTACTGTTTGAGGCAAGGTCGGGTTGCCTTAGAACGCGTAGCTATAAAGCGAGATTCTGTAACGAAGAAGAACAATGTACATGCTGTGGGGGGAACTAAGGAAACGATGGAACATGTACTGATTGAATGTGGCGATATCCACCCAGATATACGTGTGGGCACGAGTCTACATGAAGCCTTGGGTTTTAGGGACAACAATGGAAAACTGAACACGTCCGCGATAGAAATAAGTAAGAGACGGTTAGAGTATTGGTGGCAGAAAAGTAGAGATAAAGGACAAAAATGAAGAAGGGGGAAAATAAGGTCATTCTGCCTTAAGAAGCAGAGAGATGGACCGTGAACTTATATTTTTGTTTGCTGTAATAACATAGATTTAATCAAGGTAGATAAGGCATTAGGCCACCATAAAAAGAAAGTTTTTTTTCGAGCCTGGTGGCAGACATGTCACCGCCCCGTTATAAAGGGGACGCTCATAGCATCCATCCATCCATCCAGGCCTGGCCTGCCGGTCCCCTCGAGGACTTAGCCGGGACGCTTCCGAATTTATTGTGAACAAATAAAAGTTATTTTTCTTTCTGGGGTGTACGTGCTGTAATGAAAAATATAAGCTAAGTGACACATTGAAACCTGGAACACGGTTTTTAAAAAAATGCCGCAGAGACTATTATGTACAATAAGTAGGTCACGCAGGAGCTCCCACTGCTTAAGACCCTGAAACTGCATGCTCCCTGCGAAAGCCTAACACATAAGCGTCGCATGCGAAATCCGTGGTGCGTACAATTTTCCGCAACCGCTACGGTGAGAGGGATGCATTCGCGTTACAGCTGCAAGAATGCACGCGCCTGATAGTGCTCCTGCAATATAAACTCGACCTTCACCTCAAAGAGAGTTCTAGTGCTCGCAGGAAGCTCACTAAACCGCGCAGCAGGTATTCAGGTCAACTGCGAGTCTGACTGTCGAGAACGCGAAGCTTTTGAAAAACAAGCTTGATATTCGCACAAGCAGGGATGCCTGATACCTGTCGTAAAAATAATTGTTTTATGGTAAAAATAACAAAAAAACACCACCCTAAAATGGTATCGGCTGTTATTTTCCAGAAGATAGCAATCAAAAGAAACAATTGGTATCAGAAGAAACACCGAATTGAATTGAATTGAAAAAAAAATTGGCAGATCTCACGTATTGTCGGAATCGATTTCACCCGAAGGATTCGGCCAGTAGCAGCCTATACCGAATATTTTGCTTCGAGTCATGCGTTACGAGGTGGCTCAACATCTTTGGTTAAATTTAGTAGTTGTGCGCTTACCGTTGCGCCTTGGCAGCCAGGTCGGCTACACCGGCGTGTAGAGGGTAGATCATAGTCCTACCTAAGGTCACAACTCACGCGCAAGCAATGTCCCTTTTATCGCAACAAATGGCACTGTACTGTTCAATGATGTGCATATCATAAGTATTGGTCGTCTACGTTTTCGAGCAACGCTTGACATAGCTTGTGGAGTCAGTGTTTATTGCAATGTTATAAATGCATATAGCCAACACTGCAACCATAACTGGCGCTGACCCGACATGACACTTGCATAGGGTCTTTTACATAAGCAGTTTGAAGCACTGGCGTCGCTCTGTGGTAAAATACTTGACTGCCGTGCCGAATGCCTGTGTTCGATTCCGGATCGAGCCATGATTTTTAGTCTTTGCTTCGATCGGGATTTTTCGCTCACTGACAACGCCGTTGGCGCCGGCACCTTATTTACTGCAGCACGGGCTCCTTAACGCTATCGCGTTATGATTTCCAATACAAAGCCTATTCTCACAGTCCCCGAGTTGATATAGACTGGGAATCACCCGTGGCCCACACCCGCATACCATGGGCTGTGTTTGCAGGTATGTGCCGCACGTGGCTAGTGGAAAGGGTTTCATGACGTACGCGACACGCAATGGATGTTATTCATGTAGTGACCTGTGCATCGTGTTCTTCGTGCACTCATGTCCTCGTATGCAAAGTTTGGTATATGCCAAGGTGAGGAGACGACTACGAGAACGCCTAAACGTAGGCGGCAAGATAGATAGATAGATAGATAGATAGATAGATAGATAGATAGATAGATAGATAGATAGATAGATAGATAGATAGATAGATAGATAGATAGATAGATAGATAGATAGATAGACAGACAGACAGACAGACAGACAGACAGACAGACAGACAGACAGACAGACAGACAGACAGACAGACAGACAGATAGATAGATAGATAGATAGATAGATAGATAGATAGATAGATAGATAGATAGATAGATAGATAGATAGATAGATAGATAGATAGATAGATAGATAGATAGATAGATAGATAGATAGATAGATAGATAGATAGATAGATAGATAGATAGATTGGTCCTGCGGAACGCGCCGGGGGGGTCACGCGCCCAGCTCCGTCTCACGTATGCATGGAGAATGAGAACCAAAAGCTAAAGGTAGTAAGCTTGGCTTGTAAATTCCAGCATTAATAAATAGTGGTTTTCTTACACGCAAGCTTAATTGAAAAAGGTCTAGCCCCCCTTGCAGGTAATCTACGTAAACGAGATCTATGTCATCGAGAAAAGGAAACGCAATGTTGGCCGCGTTGCAATTTGTGCACTATGCAGGAATTTGCACGAAGGACGGGCCTCTGTATTCACTGTGAGAGATCGCATTTCGCCGCTGTCGTAGTTATTTGCATTAGGAGCATAGATGCACGTAATGATTTGCTGAACAGGCTAATTTGGCGCCTCCGCTCACAGTCCATTTCAGCTCAGTACCAATTACGACGAACTTTAGGTATAAGCTTCTTCGCGTAATATCGTTTCATTTGCTTTTGCGATAGAACGCCGTACTCTCTGAAGCAGTTTCCTGCGCGCGTCCACCACGGATGTAAACATCAAAGGCGAACGGTTGGGAGCGAGTGCGGCTAGAATGAAAGCTGGTATTAAACGTCACGCACAGCTGACGGAACACTGTTTTGCTGCGAACATGTGCGCGTCGGCTCTGGCAAGCCGCTTTTGTTTCTCTTTTGCTGCGTCGCACGTTTCTGTTTGATTCGAAAGTTCATTCCACAGCCTTTCGGTTCGCGCATTTAAACAAGGCAGACTCCAGCTCAAGCCACATTCGTACCCCGGAGGCTTCGTACCCGCTTAGGTGGTCGAGTATGCAACGGATTTCTGGTTGTTCGTGGTGAACATTTTGCGCACCTACGCGTAAGCCGCGCAACCCTTCAAATGTGCCCACTAGAAGTATTACGTCTCTTTAGGCTAGGTGGACCGCAATAGCTTTAATTTCGAAGCTCGCGCTGAAGCTCATTTCGCCATGTCTATTTCTTCTCTCAAGAGAGGGTCACAAGCGTCTCAGGAGGGGACCGCCTCCGCATCGGACGTAACTCAGTCCATGGAGTTTGAGAGAGTGCTTAGGGAAGTGGGTGGCTTCGGACTTTTCAACAAAACCATCATGATCTTGGCTCTTGTTCTAGCCACGGGAAACACAGCGCTGTCGTACTTCTTTCACGTCTTCTTACTCATCGCGCCCACCAGCCAGTGGTGCTTCGTGAACGGTACCTCTCTCGAAGACTTTCACGACGTCGCAGCACTGCCGCAGCAGCGCTGTCAACTGGTGAGCATGTCGAGCGATGGCATAAACGCCTACCAGTGTCGACGGCAGTGGCCAGACGTGCCCAACGGGATGGAAAGTTCAACCCAGCCGAGTTCTTCACAACAGTGGCTATGGAGGTGCGTGTGCATTTGCAGTTTTATGTGAAAGCATTCGGTTGATAATCAGTACTACTTGCTTCTGGTATTGTAAACAAATAATGTTACACTGCGAATTTTACCGGTTGTTTTGTTCGAACGGTCATGTTTACGTTTTTTTTCTTCAAGTTAATGCCAAAACAAGGCAGGAATTCAGGAGAAGAAGGAAGCTTGAAACATCTTTGAACAGGCTGTGTCACTAGAGTCGACGTTTCCACAAGCGGTATTGCCTTCTTTAAGGGCAGCAACTGCCAACCTCAGCGCGTGTAGCAGTTGCTGCATTGAAGACGGACACTTGTCGAAACGTCGCCACTAGCGACACACCCTGTTCAAAGATTTTTCATCTTTCTTGAACTTCGAAATATCACGCTTCTGTGTCCCAGAAATCTTTTCATTTCGAGTTACTTTCAGGTGCCTCAATCGATCTTCCTTCAAATAACTTAACGCAGAGCAACAATTAAAAAAAAAAGACGAAGCTTGCACCAAGCCGCGCAAGGCTTGAAACAATGAAACTGGACAATTCCGAAGACTAATCTGGTTTCTTGTAGGTTGTTTCTTAGGCCTTAACTAGGTTGATGCAGGTTCTTTCTAAGTTGCTTCTAGGTCGTTGCCAGGCTTCAGGTTGGTGATGCTAGGTCTTTCTATGTTGATTTTCAGCGCAGAGAGGTTCGAGTTAAACTAGAGGCAGTCACAGACACGACACGGATGTCCTAACTCCAGAGACAGAAACTCGCGCTGAAACCAAGCGTTCGCACCTCTCTCAGATCTACGGGCACGTCATCTTTGGCGTAGGCCTTCCGTCGCTTCGGGATCTCCTCGCAGCAGCCGTTGCCTTTGCCGTTCCCTGGTATTCTCTCGTACGTACGCGTGGTCTTCGGCTCGACGCTGTCGCTTCGCTTCGGGCTAACTGCTGCCTTCTTCATTTTTAGTGGACGAGTGGTGACTCGTGGGATTCACCCAATTTCTGTGGCACATACCCGTTCATGATGATGATAGTTTTCCGTTAGGCCGCGCAAATTGCGGCTAGCTTAAACAGCTTCGCTGTTAAAAAAAGGAGCATATGAAGTGCAACAGATAAAAATGACAAGCGTAGAAAGCGTACTATTGTTCAGTGTTTTTTTGGAGTTCTCCACTGAACAATTCAACGAGATATCTTTAATGGGAATCTTTGGCGCTGTACAAATTGCTGCACGAGCAAAGAAAGGTGCAAGTCCATAACGAAGGTGAACCATTGGTTTCCTATGCTGCAAGAGTGAAAAGACAGAACGTACAAGATAGATTGAGCTGTGCGCAGGAACGCAAGTTTCGCTGAAATGTCAGGGACGACACAACATCGCTGTCTCAGCTGATTTACGAGGCCCATAGACCGAAACGAATTAGCCTGCCAGCTGCCTTGAAATCTGATGTCATTTGTGACGGCGGTGGTAATATCTTTTCTCGTGATGTAAGATAATGATCAAAGCGATGTGTACGCAGATTTCTTCTACTTATGGTTACCAATAAATGTTTTTGCTGTCTTAATCTGTGAATTAGTCCACCGTTAGCTAAACCTTGACGAAGAGCTCCTGAAGTCATATAGGAAAACAGTAGCTGTCTCTAGATACTCAAACCGATTAGCCCAATGCCTAGTTTCGCACTAGTTTCTTGTTTTAGAATTTCACGCTTTGTTTATTTTCCACAGTGTAGAAGGTACATAGTGGCCAAAAAGAGCATGAAGAGCATTACTGGTCACTTGCCCTGCAGCTACTGGTAGGCAACGTACTCTTTCGCGAAACGGACAGTGGTAATCGCATTTTTAAAAGTCACATGCTTACAGATTGGCACGTTACTTTTTTTCTATATATATAAATGGTGTGTTGCGGGTAGCCTGAGGTACAAGATACATCGGCTATTCCATTTCTATCTGCTCTCAAATAATGGAACTTCAAGCCAGACTACTGATTTCCCTCCTTGTAGCATTAAATGCCGTCACGTGAACAATGTCACTCACAGTCTAAGTGCTTCCCCAGAGGTTCAACTCTCTTGGCACCAGCTCAGCAATTTTCCCATACAGAATTTTGCAAATAAAGTAAGGACACATTTTTAGGCTGCGAAAATGAGCAACGTAAAATATGCAGCAAAAACAATTATGTATAGCCGAAAGCACCTACTAATCTAAGAAGTTTGTAATATAATCTATCAAAAATAGTTTAAGCAGTGATCAGAAGATGTTGGCTACGTTTGCGGTAAAGCAGTAATACGTTGAACAGTGCACCGAGAACCGCTTCACACGAAAGAAGCCATTCAAAACAACGAACCAGCCGAAACGAACGGCACCTGGGTCTCTGTAACATTATACGAGAGAGATAGACAAACGAAGGAGAAAGGCAGGGAAGTTAATCAAGCTTTGGCTCGGTTGGCTACCCTGTATAGACGTGGGGTGAGGGATAGGGGAAATAATAGATAAGATAGAGAGGTAAAACCATAGTAAGAAGAAAAAAGAAATTAAAAAAATATATACATAAGGGTTATTTGGTAAACAGGTACCTTCTTAAAGATAGCTACGCTGTGGTGGCCTCAGAACGAAGGCCTGAGACGCAAGAAAAGGTGAACAGGATTTGGCGGAGTCATATGACAAACAGTCAAAGGTGCTTCCACCGGGGCTAGTTGCTATGGCTCACTGAAGTGTAACGATGAGCTGCACAGACGCACATAGACGAATAACACATGAAGAAAAAACGCACACGGACCATGCGTTTCGATAGTGTTTCATGACTTGGAATCGCTCCGTGCGGTATCTCAACTGTGACGTTTATTAGATAGTTTCTTTTTTCTTTCAGAACGGTTGGGCTATGCGCCGAGAGCTGGAAAACGTACACCGTCCATACAGTTTTCTGGGCTGGATCAATGACGAGCTACTTCGTATCTGGCCTCATAGCCGATAGGTATGAACGACAGTTTTTAACCAGTGTCTGACTTGGCACTCATTGGGACATCGAGGGTATTTTCACGGCCTCGTGTTTTTCGCAGTTATAAAGTATTTTGCTCACAAGAGCCCACTAGTAACCGTGAATATTGTTTCTTACGCTTAAGAAACGAATGTATTTTGGTGATTGAACTTACGCACTGACGAAATAATTTTTTATGACATGTGTTCTAAGGTGTTTGTAATAACCTGCGGCAACATTTTTGATACAAGAATCTGTAGCTATTGCAAAAAATTCCGTAGATCCCTGTACCTTGGGAATCGATTTTATGCGAAGCGTGCGGATAGAAGGTGGCTGTGTAGGAATCTTTTTATTGAGCGAAACGTTACGAAATAACGCTAAAGATATGTACAAATGTTGTACGCACAGACATATGTTGAACAGTCGCATATGTTTTATATAACCAGTTGTTTACAGTTGCGTAACGATGCCAACAGCAACGTTGGGTATAGCAGCTTACCGCTTCTGGTATAGCAATACCAGAAGCGGTAAGCTGATATGTAGCGCTTGTGCTCGCGAGAATGGTAGCCCTGGACACTGCTACATAAATCAACTTCAGTGGATGGTGCCTAACTACAATTGGCGTTAACCCGAACGTGACGGCTGTATCATAGGAGTACATATGTAATGTTTATAAAATTGGATAGCCAGCACTCCAACCACAATTCACGTTTCACGAACATTAGGGTCTATTTGAAAAGCAGTTCCGAGACCTGGCGTGGCTCTGCGCTAGAATACGTGATTGCCACAGAGAATGCTGGGGTTCGATTCCTGCTGGTACCCTGACATTTATTCTTTTCATTCGTCGGGTCAGCACTGCCGATGTCAGCTTTTTTTTAACACTCTCGCGTTAAAATTACCAATGGCTGTTCTCGCCGTTCCTGACTAGATATAAACAGTCAATACCTTGTGGTACATATCCGCATACCTGTGGCATATACGCGCCCAATGGTATACGGGTATGTGCCACACGTGTCTGGCGGAAATGGCTTGACGTCGTACGCGATGGGATTGTCACATTATTCATATCATGACCAGCGAGTCATATTCGTCAAACCATCTTACCCTCCCACACTAATTTTGGTTTACTTCAAGTCAAGGGGGTGATCACGAGAGCACCCAGACGCAGGCGGCTAGATAGATAGATAGATAGATAGATAGATAGATAGATAGATAGATAGATAGATAGATAGATAGATAGATAGATAGATAGATAGATAGATAGATAGATAGATAGATAGATAGATAGATAGATAGATAGATAGATAGATAGATAGATAGATAGATAGATAGATAGATAGATAGATAGATAGATAGATAGATACGCTAAAAGTGCCTGCATTACGCAAAAAATTTAAAAAATCACGTTGCTATATCACCAGCCGAGCTTTTAATAAAAGTGGTACAAGAGTCCTTTTACATAAACTCATTCTTAAAGGCATTCTTAGTATCAGAAAAATTAAATGCATATTCTGTGAAGAATTCACTCAGTTATTATTGCTGCCTTAATATCTATCAGTAGGAATTAATCATGCCTTACGATGAAGGATAATAAGTGTAGGATTTCAGGTGCATCGCTCTCGGTGACCGTACTATAGGTGGCCATATGTGGGCATAGGTTATTTTCCTTGAAGATGTAATTTCCGTGTAAATTAAAGAGGTCCTGAACTGCACCTAGGATTTGGTGAAGAAACACAATCTACGAACAGCTAGAACTGCTATGAAGTGAGAATAAAAAAGAAAAAAGAAAGTCGACTCTCGGTCTATGCAACAAAAGCACCATCTATAGACGTCTCTACACTGGCTGTTGTTTAAAAACACCGCCAGTCTCTAAATCCGCCTCGAAAACTAAGAACATCGTTCTTAGTTTTCTCGCCAAGATTAATAGCTCTAGCAAATACCACCGTCGAACTCGAATAAGTGTTTGTTTTTCCAACAGCTGCGGGAACGAAAAATAAAGTCAATGGCGTTGCTGGCGGACTATGTATATGAACGTTCCCGTCAGAACAGCATTATTTGTCATGGGTGTCCCGTACACATGTGAGCCGTAACAATGCCAATCATACAGACAAATCAGATTGATAATGAAGATAAAAAACACAACCACATGCACCAGTGCGCTTGGCAAACACTATTCATAGAATGTGAGAAGAGTTATACCTGAAACACAGCTGGAAACTGAATAACCCAGTGTAGGGGCACACAGGAATGTAGCACGAAGTACATAGGTCCTTGCTTTTATGAGTATGTTTCACAATATAGCTTGCGACGTTTATCACACGATTATAAAAAAGGCAAGTAAGGTGCGTCGGGGGGGCTAGTTGGTACGGCATTAAAACAGTAAGGAACTGCGCGGTTGACGGAACACAAGTAGAAGTGCTACAGTAGTAGAAGTACTGTCCTGTGTACTACTTCTACTTGTGTTCGGTCAACCGCGCAGTTCCTTACTGTTTTATAAAAAGGCACTCACGCACATGCCTGCGAAAGGAAGGCTATAATAAATTCCAGTTGACTATGCATCCAGATCCTGCGCATTGCTTCTCAATTGAACGAGAGGGCTGAAGCAATACTTTCTGAGGAAATTGCGTGTGTAATTGAGCGAAAAGGATCTACTAAAGCGAAAGCCTTAAATTGGTCATCGGGGTCGGCGGGTTTCGGCGTTCCGCGTCGGCGGCGTCAACACGAGTGGTGCAAAAAGCCATCACGCGGTGACGTCACAGATCGCCAAAATTTGTGACGTCATGACATCACATCGGCGCTTTGCACAGCCTCCGCGATCCGTGGGCCGTTCACGGAGGTCAGCGCAAAGCCAGGTCAGGTGGGAAAAAGATTGCAGTGCCTCCGATCACGGAGGCCGTGCCAAACCACGTTAGGTGGAGAAAGGCCTTCGGAGGGGGGTGCGGGTGAGGATCGATACATCGACAGAAGAAAAAAGAAGATGCCTTTCGCCTTCGAGTCGTCTTAGGCGAATGCATGAGGGTTCCTGTGAGTTTTTGAATCCGGTGTTTAAATGTTAGGACCCCTGTTTTCTAAGCACTTAAACGACAGTAGGCGAGGAGGAGGATAAAAAATTGGAGGACGCTTGAGCTTCGTCTTCAAGAGCAGATCGCGATAGCGTAATCGGGCTTCGTGCTCATCGCCTTCTGAATTGCTAGCCTGCTTCGGTTCTCGGTGCATGCCTCAACCATGCCGTAAGGAAACGAACGACTGTGCGCGTAACATTGGTCGTGTCAAAGTATCATTGAATGATTATTCCAAGCACAGCTGTTAAAGGTCCTGACACAAAAAATTTTCGCCCCGCGTTTTTTTGCCGCAATGTGTTGCTCGGGGCCTGTTAGTCATAACACGGCACATCATTTGCTACAGCGCGCGACAGATAATTAATTACAATCCTCATTACCGACACAGCCTCAGTTTCGGTTTGACGAGCTCCAAAAACGACAAGCCGCCGGGTGCAACTATCACCACCTAGCGAGTGAAACGCTCGGTCACAGAGCACACAGAACAGTGACACTTCCGCGCGGTCTGCATCGTCTGCTTGCATTCGCTTGTCTGCTGCGTGATGTCGTCGCCGTTATCGTCCTCGCTGTCGTCGTCAGGGCTCATCGTCGTCTGATGGCGACAATTTCCTTGCGACGGGGATGGAAGGAATTTACGACGGGGCGAATCACTTCAGGTTTGACCCGCTGGCGAGGAGTGCTTCGTCGGGAAGCGGCAACGATACCAGCGACGACGACCACGATGAACCTCGCGTCGGCAGTGTACTATGGTAAGACCCGACACATTCGTGCACAAATGTTCTGCAGGGCAATTCATTTAGCCAAAGTACGTTCGCTTTTTCTACGTTCAATATCCGATTGAATCACTTGATAACATTGTGATGCCCTTCAAGTTGTTGGTACCGAAAGCTAGGTAACACCAGAGCACCAGACGTGAGCGTGCACAGGGTGGAGTCGGAAGACCCATGTACGCCAAGTCCGGCGCCTGTGTGGTAAAGCAATGCGCCTCGAAATGGAGCCCGCAAACGCGACTGTTCTGCACGGGGAACCAGTCCTGATCCTGACGTCCACAAGCGCACACGAACTCGATCCACTTCTGCCGCCGAGGTTCGTCGCGGGGAAACGTATGCAGCGATACGCCTGATCCCGACTTCGACGTGCGAAGGAAACACGCAGAAGGATTTCGGCATTGTGGCCTGTCACTGCAGACCAGGCAGCACAGGGGGAATCAAGAAGTCCTTCGGAGCGGAAACGGGAAAGCTGTAGTGTCGCCAAACACAAAACTTTCAACGCGTGCGCCGCGGCGCGCCTCCTCTTGGCCGCGGCCACACACTCGCGAGCAGCCGCCGAGCAGTCACCAACAGCACGCAGTGGCGAGCGCGCCAAAACATAAATGGCGGCTACGACGTCATCATAACCTGTTGTACCGGGAAGTAGGGGGGTCACCTAGGGTCACCTCCGAGGGTGTCAATGCCGCCAGGTGCGGCCTAGAATGCTGGATCGCGCACGCGCTTCAAAATTCATATAAAATACCTTCCAAGCTTTATTCGCTGTCGATATTTTGCAGATGGTACACGCATGTACACGGGAATCGATCCAGCAGGCTATCTCGACGCGAAATTTTGTGTCAGTACCCCTTTAAGTGCCCACTACGCCATATTTATTCCTTTTGCGAATCAGCGAAGGGCCCACTAGGCGTTCGTAGGGCAACACGCGAACCTACGCAGCTGTTCACTTTGTTGATGGTTCTGCTGCTGCTGCTGCTGCTGCTGCTGCTGATTAAATATGTCTGAGCGCTTTTTAATGGGTGGGCCTTTAAAACACATCCTCAATTCACATCTTTTGACGCCTGGCGCGATTCTACGCTTCTGCCAGGCAATACATAATGCGTTAAGGAGACTCCTTCCACTACATGACATTCATATAGTGTTTTTTTTTCAGAGCAGTTTCGACAAATATCGTGGCTCTGTGGTAGAACACCTCCTTGCCACGCAGACGGCCTGGGTTCCATCGTCACTCTGACCCGAAAATTTTTATTATTTATTTTGTTTGCACCTTTCTCGATTTTTCGGTCACGGGACAAGATGATGATTTTTCGCTCACAACCAACGACGCCGACACCGACGCCGACGCCGGAATTTCTGCGAAACGAGCTTTTTAAAGCGATAGCGTTAAAAAGCTCACATTTTCACTGCAAGGGCGAACCAATGAATGCGATAGTAACACATTGGAATGTTAATGTTAATGTTGAATCCGGGCGTTGGTCCCGGGTTCGAACCCCGGATCAGGACGAATTTTTCGGCAACTAAGAAGCTTTTCTTTCTGAGGAATCCGTATGGATTTCCTTGTGGCTTCGTGCTACAAACGGGTGGTTGTCTACTTTTCCCTTTCTTAACATTCGAATGTTATACGAAATAAGGCTAGCAGCTGGCTCCTTTAGCATCTGACATGGAATAATCAACGGAACGCCGGCGCAAGGAAACGCGGCCGCTGCGGCGAGCGAAGCGACCTTCGTGCTGTCTATCGCTTCACCGCAAGCAGAGCAGTGAACACCCAGCACGTACAAAGGTATGAGCCAGCTGCTGATCCCAGTCAAAATAGCGCGCGCACGAGCGCGCCCTGCGGATCAAAGTACGCAGTTCCTGCCGGAGCTTCCGGGATTCTCCATGGGCCTTTCGCGCGAATGGGCGGAAGATGGCCGGTGAGCTTCACCTCCGCTTGAGCAGCTGTCGTCGGCTGCTCTTGCACGCTTTCACTCGCACATAAAAAAATGCCCCCCACCTCCCCGAAGGGAATGGTGAGGAAATGCGAATGAGCCGACACCGACTTCGTCGCCTTGAGAGGCGCCCAGCCAGCGAACGGTCGAGAGTGAGGCTCGAGCGGACGGGAGAGTGGGGCGCAGGGAGGAGAGAGAGCGAACGGCGAGAGAAGGAGCGGCGAAGCACTGTACCTACCCTCTCCTACACTCTCTCCCACCACATGCTCCGTTTGCTAGGGGCGAGGATAAGCGCGCGCGCCCGCAGCTGTGGCTTATGGGAGAGGGAGTCAGAGCGGAGAGATAACACCTGCCGGCGCGCGGACACCTCCTCAACCTATCCTCCGCCTCCTCCTCCGCGGACAACGCCGGATAACGCGGGACAACGCCGCCTGACATAGCCCGACTATGAAATGCATTCGCATTTAAAATACCACACGTGTGGGGCGGTGTAATCCCCTTTACGCTTCATATACGGAGTGCGAGGTGTGTGGCGACGCAACACATCGGATTAACTTTCGCTGTAATGGTTTGGAGGTTCATGCTTTTACGCACAGATATACAGGCCGGAGACTCTCCACGTCAAAATGAACCAATGCACGTTGGAACAGAGCGTGTTCCATGCTACGCATCTTGATTTTACCGCATGGGAGCGAAATACGCCTTGATGTTATGTCAGGGAAGGTCACATTGGCATACGATTAATCGCGCTGATTATATACAGTTGGAAGCTGTCAACGCGATAGTATATGTCGTCTATTTGCCTGTATACAGGCAATAATAAAGTCTTTATGCGCACGGCGTCAAGAGGAAGACACACATAGGATTACAGTGGACTGTTCCATGCATTATTCGAGAATACCCGGCAATTAATTTACTTGATAACTATTCTCCAGAATCCAATCATGGAGAGAGAGAGAGAAATAACATTTATTTATACATCCGGCGTGTAGGAAGTCCCCGGCCTCGCAGGGCGCGGATGTTCCCTATCATGCTTTTGTCCCGCGAGGGGAACCATTGATGAAGGCAATATCCGTACGTCAACTTTCCACTTTGCCATTTTAACGTCATCCCGGAAAGTCACCGAGAATTCAAGCAACCAAGGCATCGTTAAAATTTCAAAGGACAAGAGACTTGCACGGGCGGCTGTATACTCATAATGATGCCGTATACCGCACCAGATTGCCGCTCTGCTCCGTGACGTTATGTGTATTAGGGGAGAAGCACCTTACGGGTCTCGGCTTGTCGGCTTGTCACGACGTCTTCACGTCGGCGTGTCATGTCATCGTCACGACCCATCATAAGCGGGTAGGCGCCACAAAAATGGGGTGAATTCCACTACTCGTCACCGGTCCATACTATGCATATTATGAGTTAAAGGTTCGTCGTTACTGCCTAAAACATTACGATTGGCTTAGCAGCGGTGTCAGAAACCCTGGCGAAATTTACCAAGGCGTTCAAGTTTCTTATCTAAAACCAGAGACACAAACACGAATCTCTACGGTAAAGTCATCTATTTCAAACGCCACTTCTTAAAACCTATCTGCAAAGTGATATCCCCAGTGCGGGGTGTTATGCTAAACTGGTTCCCATCCCTGCTATTCCTCTCTCTCTTGTTTTCCTTCCTTCTTTCCATTTCGCCAGAACGAGAAAACGATAACGGTGTCGTTCACTCATCATGTGCTGCTTCTACGTTATCAAATGTAAGAAATATGTATAGTCATCAGTGCTTATTTGCATACCACCCGTAGCCAGGTCTTTGGTGCTGGCATCACTGGTGAACTTCTTTATAGAGCTATCGGTTTAATGTAGGCGCCATGTGCGTGCAAGCGGCTTAATCATCTGGACATATTGATATGATTTCGGCATCATCGAACAGCTCTAGACACCAAAGTTCAGATCTTAGTATACGATGAACTGTGAACACAATGGCGAATCGATAATGTACGATAGAGCCATTTGATTGTTTGAATAAATGGTAATTAACTAATTATTGACTGATTTATTCAGCTCTTCTCCAGTACAGATGCGTACTTGCTTCCATAAATAAAAGCACCGCGAAATGACAGCGTATCAGTGATCGTCTATTCGCACAGTTAAGCGAAAGTAGTAAAACATTTTCAGTGAGCACTTTATCTTTTTGCGGTATTTATATGTATCCGATGAGCTTCTGTTTCCGCACGTAAAAATTATGCTGAACGAAAAAGCGGGAAGCGCCGTTTGGATGTCGGACTCGTTGGCCATTAATAGACGCCACAGAGAGCTGCAGCGGTAGTGTGAAAGTGCAGGCACATCCTGTCTGTTTCTTGACGTCACTGCGCATTAATCAAAGAATGACGTTGCTGAATTTACCTGCGAAGGGCAGAACCCTCAGCGATAACGACCGCGACACGCGCGTTCACTCGAGTTTGCTCGCGCGTGCCCGACTGCGATTTGAAATCGAAATAAAAAATTTAATCGCTTCCTGACGTCCACACACACGCACGATAACGGGAGTGGATGCACGGAAACCACGTGTCGTACGTTTTACAACACCAAGTGTTTTTGCCAGAACTGTTTTAAAATGCGCATAAAAATTGAGCAAAGAAGTGCTTATTGAGTATTCAGGCGAAAGCCTTATATATCTCATGGAAACGTGACTTTGAACGAACCGCCAGCATATTGTACAAAAAATGGCGAAGCTTGCGCTAAGGCCGTTCCAAGGCTTGACACAGCGAAGCTGGACGATTCTGAAGTCTAGTCTGGTTGCTTGTAGGTTGTCGTTAGGCTTTAGCTAGGTAGTGCTAGCTTGTTTCTAGGTTGCTTGTAGGTTGTTGCTATGTGAACCAGCTAGGTGATGCTAGGTTGTTTCTAGGTTTGCTTCTAGGTTGTTACCAGGCTTTAGCTAGGTGATACTTGGTTGTTTCTAGGTATAGCTGCTAGGCTTTTTTGTAGGTGATGCTAGACTGCTTCTAGGTATAGGCTGCTGGGCTCTTGAAGATGTTTTCTAGGTTGCTTCTAGGTCATTGCTAGGCTTTAGCTAGTTGTTCGGTTGTTTCTAGGTTGTTGGCTGTTTTGTCGTCCAGCTTCACTGTTTCAAGCTTTGCGGGACTTAGTTCAAGCTTCGCCATTTCTTTCTCTTTGTCTTTCTTTCAATCGCTTTCTTTCTCTCTTTCGTTATCTCTGCCTCTCTCTCTTCCATTCGAAAGAAGGCTTTTCCCATATCTCATATATGGGTCGTTTCTGCAGGGAATTTGACGTCAGAGCATGATTTCGCAGTTGCCTTTGGCCACTACGAAATCACCTGTTGAGCCAAAAATATTAATAATAGCTGGGGTTTAACGTCCCAAAACCACGATATGATTATGAGAGACGCCGTAGTGGAGGGCTCCGGAAATTTTGACCATCTGGTGTTCTTTAACGTGCACTGACATCGCACAGTACACGGGCCTCTACCATTTCGCCTCCATCGAAATTGACCGCCGCGGCCGGGATCGAACCCGCGACCTTCGGGTAGCCAAAAATATTTGAAAAGAAACCCGTCCGTCGTCCTTTCATGCCAAGTTGCGTTCTGGTGTGGACAGCTGTCCATTGCGGGTTGAACGCTCATGAACCTACTTATTAGGAAAATTAAAAAAAAAAGTGTATATATACACTGAACAAAGACAGTCGTGCTTAAGACGGGCCGCATGTGTGAGACCCGTGCAGTACGCAATAGCGCTAACAAATAAACGGGCCTTTTACACAATATGCCAGCTTGTCCACTTACACAACCAAAAGCATGCCATTGCTGTACGTTGCGAAATAGGGGTAGCTAGACTCAACACGTCCCGATACCACCCCTATATAGAAACCCCAACCCCCTATGTCGTTCGAGGATGATGTCTCACGAGCGAAGGCGCATGTGAGGGAAGTGAATGGCGCTCGTGGGACAGTCTCGCGAAGAACAACGCCGAGCGCACGAAAGTCGACTTCGCGCGACGCCATTCCAATGCTAAGGAGGAGGAAGGAAGGAAAAAAGGAAGGAAGGAAGGAAGGAAGGAAGGAAGGAAGGAAGGAAGGAAGGAAGGAAAGGAAGGAGGTCTCCCACGGAGGTCGACCAGACGCGTGTTCCGGTTTGCTACCCCACACTGGGGGGGAATGGGATTAAAAGAAAGAAAGGAGATGGAATAAAGTATTTTCAGAGCACATGTGCACCTGTCCATTACACGCGTATATACAAGCGATCTCTTAAACTGGTCCATTTTTAAAACAGTATCAATGCCCGCGTCGCTCTGCTGGCCTGCGACGCGTAGGGCCATGATCCGAGAACCATCTCTTCTGAAAACGGTCTGTCGTCTAGCTTGTTCAGTGCATTGCGTAGAACAGCAGAGTAGCCAGGAATCTTTTCGGAGTGGGAGGGGGGGGGGGGGGGTCAACTATATTTTATGTACATTAGTGCCTGGATTTGAATGTGCGCATGTATATATACACATGCTGAATTGAAAAAAAAAATTCGGAGGAGAGAGACTGAACCCCACCAACCCCCCCACACCCCTTCGGCTGCGACAGTGCCGTAGAATGAGTATAGGGTGTACAAGAAGCATTCCAGTACACCGTAGATAAGAAACCCGTCCATCATGGCACCCATGACACCTCGCCGTCAGGTAGCGCTGCCGTGGTAGTACTGACGTCATCTCTCGCACTACTGCGCAAGTACGGCGACTGCGGCGCGGCTCGGGCATAAAGAAAAAGCCATCCTGCAGATGAAACAAGCGATTCGGTAATTCAACGTAAGGGGACGCCAGCATCCCCCCCATGGGTATGTTCCAAACCATGTGTATTTCTTTGAAGAAGTCGAGCAAACTGGTAAAAATTGAAGGAAATATTTATACCCGCCCATATATCTTTTATTGTACAAGGCACCGATATTTAATTACTATATTTTTATTTATATTTAACTAGAAGTCACTGTAATGCCTGCGTAGCTAGAGCAGAAAAATAATTTTCCGCGCATTCAAATTGTGCAGTGTGTTTAGCAAAAAGAGTCGATTCAGAGTATCAAGCGCTCTATACTAAAGGGAGAACAGAATCTGTCCCTTTTCCGACATTGCACTGCTTACCTGCCAATGGTCTCTTAGCTTAACTAACTAATTAACAGTCCCCTTAACTCAGTTAACATCCATACACCTTCCTTGGCTTCAATTACCTGCTGGTTTTCAATTAAGGTTGTGTCAAACGAAAAGAAACGAGCTCTCTAAATTATCTTCCTTCATTGATTCATAACGAGTTCCGGCAGACCGGGTGCCTTCAGGTAGTATGCGAGGGCTTATTGGTCAGCTGTCCGCTTGTTGAAAGGATCACGTGCTACGTGACGCCAGCTGGCAAGGAAAAGAGTGTTCCCCACTCGCCGTCATGGATACGAGCGGCGCTGACTAACACACCCAGGTCTGCATGCTCATAAATACCCGTAAAAGTGGACGAGTGTCTGACCACAGCCGCAGCTCAATTGGTAAGAGCATCGGGAGGCAAGCTGTGTTTTCGTCCACTTTGCTTTCTTCACATCTACATTACACTTAAAACAGTACAGTTAACATCCCCTATACCTTCCTTGGCTTCATTACCTGCTAGTTTTCATCAATTCCGCATTGTAGCCTGTGTCCTTTACATTTAACTCTTCCTTCCTATTTTCGCAGAATTGGACGACGGAAAACGGCTCTGCTGCTCATAGCAGTGGGCTCGATTTGCAACCTGCTGGGTGCCTTCTTCTCCGACTTCGTAAGCTACACGGCACTGAGATTCTTCGCTGCTGCAGGAGCGTACCCTGTGACGACAACGATTTTCGTGTTAGGTAGGTCTTCACGCTCCACGTATTCACTCTTATGACATGCGCTCGTCTCTTTGTAGCGGCTAAGGGAAACTCGGGCACGATTTGTCGGGAACAAAATGCGCATTAGCGCAAAGTTTTGTTAGATAGAACTTTACATCATCACTTTAGCGATATATTTCAGCCGTAGCCACGAAATAAATTCCGTGTGTGCTCTCGCTTCGGTTAAGTAAAACTTATTTCTAGCGAACGAAAGTTAATGCTCAATAAGGTTACGCGACTAGTGTGTGTCCATATAACTTTGCGTGATTAACAAGAACAAGAAAATTATAGCGTAAGACAGCTACAAATATTTCCTTAGTAATAAGGAAACAATTTCTGTTTATTCTTTTTGTGGAATCGATGGTGTGGTGAGAGTATTCCAAAATGGTTAAATGCAGTGGATGAAGTGATCCGTGTATACCTTTAAAAAAACATTAAGGCTTGTCAAGACACGAGCAAAGACTGGTATGGAAACCATTTTTACCGATGAGTTAGTAATTCAATGGGATTGCGCAATTATCGGAATTACTTACACGTGCCAGTCTTCAGTGGGGGGAAGGAGTTCGAGCGCCGTAGCCTGGAAAGTTGTGTGATCACTTATAAGGTTACGGCCAACGCTGTTCTTATACAACGACATTACTCGGACACGTGGAGAGTGTTTCGTGCTTGCCGTCCACGCAGTCATGGAGTACACCGTTGCTGAAAAGAGGACGCTGATGGCCTTCGTATGGAGTCTCACCTGGACTGTATTCGGCGTGCTGGCACCTTGGTACGCCTACCTGCTGCAGAACTGGAGGGCCCTAACCGAAACGACCGCGTGCTTCAGCGCTGTTCTTTTCATGGTCACACTGTGAGTAGTGTTCCATGCTTTCTATACTCAATCCCAACGAGTTCACCACACTCAGCCCGCTTCTGAACTTGGCTACTCATGCGCTGAGAGCTTACCCGATTCCCGTGAGGTTAAGACTGTAATGTTGTAGCAGTAATTTAGGTAGCCTTCATTGAACAGCAGGCTCAGTAACATACAAGACCAGTGAAATTTTGACTTTAGGGCAGAACTATAAATGTGTGAGTGTAAACGCTTTATTGCAGTGTGAACTGTACATTACCACTTTAATTTTTCTAGCTTGTTTCAGTTTTCTATAAGGTTTCCCCCCCTGTAAATTGCGTCTGAATGTGAACGAAAATGAAGATTTTTCCCCAAATTCGTGACTTTTTCTCGCAAGGTTTACAAATTTCAGTGGTCTGAAAATATTTTAACTGGGAAATATACCTTCTGTAGAGTACGAATTGATTACTGAGGTATTCGTACATGTCGTGGTATTACATGGGAAGAATGCAAACATATAAAATTTTTGCAAAATTTGCGGAGGCATTAATGGCGGAAAAACTGCAGCAGTATTATTGAGATTCAAACACCTTACGCAAAAGCTTATGCTTAATATTTACACCAATTTTCGCATTGAAACAAGAAACGATGGTCTCAGAATCAATTTTTAACAAACGTCACTTTTACGACATTCTGAGAAATTCGGAAGGTTGTCACGAGACCAAAAATTTTTTTCTCTGGGAAACATTCGAGCAATATACTGTTTTCCATGGAAGAAATGAGCGCGATTTTTTTTCGATCACATTTGAGATGGTCGCCAGAATGGCTGGGACGTTGGGCATGGAATGGCCTAATAATAATAATAATAATAATAATAATAATAATAATAATAATAATAATAATAATAATAATAATAATAATAATAATAATAATAATAATAATAATAATAATAATAATATTAATAATAATAATTGTCGGGATTTTGCGTATAAAAAGCGCGATATGATTTTAAAGGGCGCCGTAACGGAGGTCTCCGGAAATTTCGAGCACCTTGGGTTCTTGAACGTACACCTTAATTTAGGTATATGGGCCTCTAGCATTTCCCCTCTATCGAAATGCGGTCGCCGCGGCCGGGATTCGGTTCCGCGACCTTCGGGTCAGCAGTCGAGCACCACAAGACCACCGCGGCTGGACCACAAAGGTTAATGTTGACACTGATGTAAGTGCTCGTGTCGAAATTGCTTCGACATAACACGAACTGAAGGCGATGGAAACGAAAGTACGTGCACCACATAACATGGCCCTACATTGTAGCGTTTCAATTCATGAGGATCCGTGCATGCGTACCTTTGTACGTGTGCACACGTTGAAAATGTGTCGGCGTGTGCCACGGCGTAGCGTGCGTGTATCTCTCTGCTTGGCATTCTTTTCTCTGTCACGTGTTTCTCGCACTAGTATCAAAATATGAACGAGGTATATTTTCAAAGAACTTGGACTCGTCTTGATCAGCGCCACCGTAGAAAAAGGGGTGTCATGGGCGATGAAAAACTCTGCAAGCTGCCGCCTTCTTCACCACTATCATGCATTCGTCAAGGTCTTCCAATCACTATTTGCATATTTCACCTAAATGATCGAGCTTATATTTTGTTTAAATTATTTCCAGCCAACTGGGGCTCACTGCACTCATAGGTGCCCTCTTGTGTTTACGTATCCTTCAGATGGCTTCCCGAGTCCTCCAGCTGGCTACTATCGGTAAACCGCAACGATGAGGCCTTCACCACTCTCCAGAGGAATCGCGCACATCAACGGCAAGGACGTGTCTCAAGAAAAGTTCGCCATATTTTTACAGGTGTGTTAAATGTGCTTTGCAGACGTATGCGCCCCATAAGCACTGTTGCTGCTGTGAACTGGTTAACTTCCCAGCCTTTCCCATCTTTCCCGTTTCCTTCCTTTGGGTGGCTTGAAACGGAGTCCTGGTGTCGGCGAAGGAGAAACGAATAATCTTAGCCATTCTTTGGAATACATCTCGCGCAAATAAATTTTTGTTGTTCTTAATTTTGCGAAAATAGCAGAAAAGTAGCGCACATATGACCGGTAAGTAACTTTCGTTGTCCCACAGACAAATTGTGAAATCTGGTGGCGACTTTGTGCCCGAGAATTCGCCTATCTGTCCTTAGACGTGATTATCGAAGCAGAATCAGTGCTCCTTGCGGACGCTATGTTGGGACGTCGCTCACGTTACAATTCTGCTGCGTAGCCTCACAACCCCTTCAGCGTAGTTTAGTGCATTTCAGAGATGCAGCTACGTGCACTTCGACAGCGTCAACATTACACACGATTGCGCTTCCGTGAGTTCTTTTATTGCGATATCCATTATATGGACACTCGAGGCGCGTTCTTGCCGTCGACGTCGCCGTGAGGATCCGTGTAAAGTCCAAATCAATAACGTCGCCTCCCGCGTCGTGTGTTCTTTGTGCGAGTGAAAGCGTGCGAGGGCTGCGGATGATCGTGGCTGAAGCGGAGAGGATACGCACCCGCCGTCTTTCATCGCGCGAAAGGCCCACAGGGGGGGGGGGAGCAGTGTAACGGAGGGAGGATGAGGCGCTTTGGCAGGAACTGCCGACTTTTATAGGCCGGACGCGGTCTTGCACGCCTTATCTTGACAGGGACTAGCAGACGGCTCATACCTTTGTACATGCTGCGTTCTCACCCCTCGGTTTGCGATGAAGCAATAGAATCGCTTGCCGCAGCGGTAGCGTTTTCTTACGCCAGCGTTTTGCTAAGTCAGATGGCATGCTGAAGGAGTTAGCTTCTAGCCATACTTCGGGTAACATCCCAGTTTGTTGCTATCGTATTCACTGCTTCCCCCTAGTGGCGAAACTGAATTTTTATATCAAGCACTGCGATACTTTTGGTGCAGGGCTTGTCGTCTCAAGTGACCACTTCTGCTACTCTTTGACAGATTTGCACAGACTGATCGACAACGTCACTGATATGAGTACTGACACTGTTAACTTACCTTTCGCCTTTAGTTACACCACTCACTCTCCCTTTTACAGGCAACGGCTAAGGATGTGCAGACACAGAGGGACGCCGAAAAGCCTCCAAGCTTCTGGCAGGGCACCATGGCAATGCTGAAATCTCCTAACATCCGCAAGATTTCGCTGCTGATATATATCGCCTGGTGCGTATTCAATTAGCAAGGTTACGATCTGGATGTTAAATATCTGTGAGCGTAGTAAACATGATATGTTGGGCGGGAATTCATTATGCTTTCGAGGACAACAGTGTACAGGAAGCATGAAGCATTCAATTAAGGGTGTCGTACATACTGAAGTTGTCTGCATAAGAGACAGGGATTGCCAACTCATTTAGTGCGTTTTAAATAGTGATGGATTTCATCCACTACTCATTCTTGCTATTATGAAGGCTTTCAAATTCAAAGACGTTAGGTATAGTGTCGATTGCTGCGTACGAAAAAAACAAAAACAATTTCGGTCTGGTTGTTTTCAAATGTATCCATACAGCTCATAAGTGTTGCGTTAGCATGACGAAGATCGCATGAGCAAGAAAAAGTACTCTGCAATGCGGCAGAAAAAGATGTTCAAGATTGCGTTACTAGGTCACAAGGTTATGAAAACAACGTTTAATCCTTGTGGTATGAGAAAACATATCCAGTCCTTTTTTTCTCTCATTGAGCATCGCAGGATTTGTTTCATTGATTGGATGCGCAGTGCAATTGCCAGATTGTTCAGGAAAATGAAACCATTAAGGAAGGCTCCCAAGTACCTGTTGTCTTTGCCATGTCTAGGTTCATGATCAGCATCTGCTACAATGGGACCACCGTGCAGCTTGGTACCCTTAGCTTGGACTTGTACACCACCTACTCGGTGGCCTTGGCGTTCGAGCTTCCTATGAACATTTTCTGCATGTTTTCGCTGGACGCACTTGGGCGACGCTGGCCCAATAGCTTGTCTATGCTGGCTGGCGGAATCATCTGCCTTTTAATGTGGATGTTCAGACAACGTAAGTGAAGCCACTTGCTGGTAGCATTCTTTTCTTTCTATTCTTGCTCCCGAAGCGTATACGAGCTGGTCGCCAAAACTTTTCTTCGTTGTCCTGGAAACCACTTGTTCGCAGGGTCAGACACTTTGACTCTCATCATGGTGGCCTTGCTGACAATGTCTTTCTCCGGCGGCTACAACATCACGTACCAAGTGGCGTCAGAGGTGTTCCCCACCGTCATCCGAGGCCGCGCTGTGCTGCTTCAGAGAATGTTGGGAGATGTGGGCAGCCAGCTCGGAGCTCAGGTCGCCTCCTTGGTATGTACCGTACCGTCAGAACTTCTCAGTACAATGAACTCTCAATTGAAGGGACTTCAAGGGACCCTAGGAAATAGTTCACTTAAATGAAAGTTCACTGAACTGAATATTCACTACAATACGGAGCAGCGTCGGGCACAGCAGATGCGAAGCCAAAAGTCTGATGTGCAATTTATTTTGAAAAGAATTCTGTAATTTTCTTTGGTCTGGCTCTCTTAAAGCGCAAGAAGAGAAAAAGCTGTCCAGAGTCTACGTTTCCTGTGCACTGCCTCAGACACAACTTGTTGTGACAGGAAGTCTCGCAACTTCCGATATATCCTACAGCCTCGGCTAGAGATAAAGATTTGAACCTGCTTCAGCCATTACAACTTCTTCGTCGCACTCTTCTTTCGGTTTCGGACGAACACTGGAAGCAATTTCCAAATTTGATAGCGCTGCACAGGTAACTGAAGCGCACGTGGCTCGTTCTCGTCTCCCGCACAGCCGCTTTGCCTCGATGGCGTTGCATGCACAAGCGATACTGCACCACTGCCGATGGATGGGCGATTTGGGGGCGGCACGCATCGGCTAGGCCAGTGCTGCAGAGCGCTAAACTTCATTGAACTGATCTAAAAAATGAGCCCGAGTCCGCAGATCAAGTTCGTTCAACTGAAATATTCATTATTCCGAAGTTCATTTAATTGAAATATTTTTGCATAGAATGCATTGTAAAACCACCGGGGATTTTCTAAAAGTTCGTTATTCTGAAATATTCGTTAAACCAACGTTCCGTACAACTGAGAGTTCACTGCATTTGGCCATTGGAAATACCGAGTGCCTCTTTTCATGAACATACCTACGCAACATGTCTAGTTGCGCACAGCGATGACTGTTGGACTTATGACGGCCAAGTTTCCTGGTGCCCTTTGAACGCTTTCTAATGTTTCTAATTGCGCGCGGCCCAACTTCGTAATATTACTAATATGCTCGCGTTTCAGGCATTGTTACTTGCCCCTGAAGATAGGTTCGGCTGTTCGGTGGGTCGGTTGGTCGGTTTGTTGCTTGATTGGGTTTAAAGTCCCAAAGTTACTCGAGCTATAAGAGATGATGCAGTGGAGGACTCCGGATAATTTAGACCACCCGGTGTTCTTTAACGGGGGCTGAAAACGCGCAGTACATGGGGCTCCAGCATTTCGCCTCCATCGAAATTCGACTGCCTCGGACGGGATCGAACCTTTGTCTTTTTGGTCAGCAGGCGAGCACCGTAACCACTAGGCCACTTCGGCGGCCCAGGTTGCCATTTAAGTACGTGAGCACCATCGTTAAGAGAAATTGCATGGTTTAAATATGATAATTACTACAAATGGCGTAGCAATTGTTTGAGGATTTCTTCAGCATCAAATTTATTCAAATACCTTAATATTATTTATGGTAGGATACAGCGTAAAAAGTGCGGAGAGGCCCCGCCCAGATGACCGAAGCGCGGCAGCCGGTCGCCGCCGCGACTGAAGAAACAGTCCCGATCATGCACTTGGCAGTGTTCTCCGAAGGCGGGTTAACCGGCCGTACGGCTCATGACGTCAGTCTGGAGTGCGCGCCAATTGGTGCAGGCTTGTGTGCATCTGCCTTTTAGGAGGAATGGCCGCGGGCTTCTGAAGTTGTATCCGACCATAGTATGTCTTCGGCGGTCGTAAGCGTCGTGGGCTGGTCCTTCGCGGTTTATCCGATGTGCATATTCTAGGACTGTGAAATCTGAGGGAGGTGAAAATGCTGCACGCCATACAAACTATCAACGTCTTTCTAGGCTGTGCTGGACGAGTACGTTCCTTTCCTGGTGACCGGAAGTTTGGCCCTGGTGTCCAGCGTGCTTTTGTTCCTGCTGCCGGAGACGGCGGGAACAGCCCTCCCGCAGAACATCGAAGATGGCGAGAAATTCGGCAAAGGACAGGGTATCTGCTTCTGCCCGCTCTTTTTGCCGGTGAATCATCCGGAGCCGGTAAAGGAGAAGCCATCCTTGAATGAATGGTGAGTGCATGCATTCTGTAAAAACCGGCGCTGCTGTTCGGCTCGGGAGCCGAACGATAGCTACAAGCGGTTTAAACAGGCGTTTGCTTTTTACAAAGGTACAGTACTCAAAAAGCAGGTTCAGTTTTATTATGCGTTAAAGCAGTGGAAAGGCCACGGCTAATTACGAAGCACAATGTAGACTTTGAGCAACCCATTCGATGTTTACTGCTTTAAATCGAGAGGTTTCGACTTGTCGAAGCGGACAGCGCATGCGTTACTTCAGAACGCTAATAAGAATACTGGGTTTGAGAAAATACTGGCTACTTCTACTACATCGATCAAGCCGCCATAAAAACAAGTGTGTTTTCGCGCGTACCCATTGGTGTTCTCCTATTCTCTTGGTTCTCAGAGACACGTAATTGGCCACCTTTCGAGAGGAATTCTATTTTTGTGAACGTGGAACTTTCGGATTAAACACACATTTAATACGCCTAAGGTGTACCTCTCTTTGCAAGATTTGTCCGGGAAACGCACAGACAATGGTTAGAATTTAAGTACTGAGAACGTTATGCACAGGACTGTGCTGTGACAGCCTGTTCTGGTGTTTGTTTATTTTTATTTGTTTGTGCAGGACTGGCATCCTCTCGCTCAACAAGAAGAACATGCCGGTGACCCAGAAGCCTGCCATCAACAAAGCCTTTGAACACGACTTAGTCGTACCGACCAATATACAATTCAATTAAGTGAAAGTTACTATACACCCTTTGCGAGTGCTGAGCGTAATAACGCGCGGTTGGTGCTGTTATCGCAGCTTTCGCCACGGTGAGCTTATGTCATCACGATGCCTATACAGCCATTTATGATCACTGTCAAAGCCCTTGCAGAAAATGGGCACGGGCAATGCTGAGAGCAAGCGTACCATGCTGGCCGTCTCTTACGACGTGGACTACCTGTGAATTTTTTAGAGAGCACGGAGAAGACCTCTTTCAAACGTTCGCGAAAAAAAAAAACATTCCGTCAGCACAAATAAAGCCTCTACAGAAAGTCGGGTCGCAGCAGAAGCAAAACGCCATTATTCACAAACTCAGCAGCCGAAAGCATGTCCGAGATGTCGATAATTTTCTTAGCAAAGATGCTTTCCCCATACCTAAATGCAAGATTTTTTTCTATCCATGGTCTCCAGGTGAATCAAAGCCTTAGCATAACAAGACGCTCCTGCGTTTCTGCGTATATCAATACTTTATACTTGTTTAATATACTTTAACTTATGAAAGCCCGACACTTCCACAAGACTCTGCACAGCCAGAAGAGGCTCACCATCGTCGTCGCCATCATCATCATCATCATCACAATCATCATTATCATCATCATCACCAACAACAAAACAATAACCACGACACCTGTGATAAAGACGACAAGACTTTGGTGTACCATACCTTTGTTATGCGCCATTGGAATTCCACGCCTACCATATTGTCAGTGACCGAAAAAAGGCCATCATCGGCTGGTTTGCCTAAGCGCACTTCATTGCAAGACCGTTCATTGCGGGAGTTCACACCTGCACTTGATGTCAATTGCCGAATGTCAGTTGTGTGCTTTCCTTTTCTTTCCCTTCCCACAATCGAGGAAATGGTGCGACATGTTTCAATTGAAGGAAATGTATCACTGAATCAATAAATTATCTGTAACTATACCGCTGAGGTTCTCTGCGTAAGAGGATTAACTTTTTTGTATTCAGGTTTTCTTTCGTTAATTTGTGGCGCACAGTTTTCTAACAACATATAAAAATATATTTATGCCCAGGAAAAAAAAGAAGAAACTGGCCTGCTTCTTTTTTAACCAAAGAGAAACAGTTTGTTTACGTTTACGGTAAAATGTGAATTCGATTATTGCTGAATAAGGGAGGCCGAACAGGAAAAAATCTAAGGGCAAAAAGAACTTTCATAGGGAATAACACGAACATATTTTATAGCAATAATACGAACATATTACGGAGGTTAATCAAGCCTTCACTTGACCCACTTCACCCACAAGCAACCATACGTGTTTTTCTTTCTTTTCTTTTCTTTTTTTTTTTTTTGCCAAACGAGGTCAAAATGCTGCGCCGCAGGTGCCGTAAGACCCGACTCTCAAGGCAGTGGATGCCGCGCCGTGGTGATGATGCGCGGAGAACAGCTGCTGCATGCATAGGCGTTCTTTTTTTTTTTTTTTGCTGCAGCTACGCCAACACATCTGCCCAACATTATCAGAGTGCAGGAAGTGCAGAAGATAGTCATGCGGAAAATGAGTCTCCTTCTAGCGCAATAACTATGTGTGCACGTAAAAATGGTTTCCTTTCCTTGATATTAATGCGCGTGCTACGCTTCCTACAATGGCAAAATATTGAAGGCGACCCTCAATCCCTGACTTATGTGTCTGGTGGTGGCACTTGCAACTCGGCGTTCGTGTGCCCTGGCGTATTCCTTGGGTTAACGTAGTGTTTCGTCACACTGAAGAAGCGGATCACAGAGGCCGCGTAGGAAGGAGCGCGTGATTGAGATCAGTTCCGCTAGGTGCCGCCGCGATCACAGCTGCTCCAAGTTGCTCACAAGTAAACCGAAGTCTATTTGAATGAACAAATTCAATTAATTTTCATTAATTATAATGACAGCTAACTGACACTTATCTTGAGTAAAGTTATACTCCTATATCATATGTATCCACTATAACTCTTAGTTTGAACCATAACCATCGACTGCGCAACCAGTTTTGTTTTAACAGCGAAGCTGTTACACACGGCATAAAAACGGCTGTTCCCGGCAAAAAAACCTCGCAGCGCCGTTGCCTAGCAACCACCGACGCCACAGCTGCGCACTACCTCGCGTAACCTCGCCAAGCCGCGCATGTGCTGAAGCCGTAGCAATGGAGAGAAGCCGCCGCCAAGCTGCAACCACCGACGGGAACACTCCGCGCATCTGCCGCGCATATATATAGCTACCGCAAGAGCTGGTGCGACGTCAGCAAAGCCACGCTTAGGGCTCATTCACACAGCCGTCAAACGCCCCGTCCCGTCACCGTCACGGCACCAGTTTTCGTCAGGGGAGAGGATTTCCGAGCCGTTTTCTCCTTAAAAACGTGTTGACGACGACGTTGAGCGATGCTCTACGTTTCCGTCGCCGGCATGGGGACGGAGTCCCGCCTCTAGAAAACGGACCAGTCAGAAATTAGGAAGCCGGCCTCTAAATATGGCGATCTTACAAAGCAAAAGCTGGCAACAGGGGTGGCTGGCCGATTGTCTGTTCAAAAGTTACAATAACATTCATATTGCGTTCGTAATGTACTATTAACCGTTTATTTCTTGTTTACATTAACATTATACCGACAAAAGCTGATTTAACTTGTTTTCTGAAAAGTTTTGATTTCATTTCTCCACGTTTAAGCGAACAAGAGAGCGGCCGGTCAACACTGTACAAAAACGTGCTGCTGTCGACGTTGCAACCGCCGTGACATGTTCGTACATAGCTCCGTCGCGTCTGCTGTACGTTTTTTCGACGTGACGGTGACGCGACGGGTCGTTTGACGGCTGTCTGAATGAGCCCTTAGACCGTGGCAACGGCTCGCGCCGCAGCTACCGCGACGGTTAAGTATAACCGCGACAAATTTAATATAAAATGTCGCCTAGGAACCGCTTACGACACGAAATGCGCAATAAAATAGACTTAGTGCGCATGCGCTTTCCTAGGAGAACGCCATAAAAGGGGCTGCTCATAGCCGTGTCAAGGCAGTTTGTATTATGTAGCCGTGGGGCGTCCAAAGAAGGTCCGCCCACCCGAAGAAGAGGCTGCTTATCGCGAGGCTCGGTGTGCTGCAGATCGAGAACGAGATCAAAGACGACGTTTACACCCTGCTTAAGTGGACAAGAAAGCAACTGCTGCAAAACGTCGACGCGCCGAGGATCCGGAATATGCCCAGTGAGGAGGGATGAGGAACGCGGCAAGGAAATGAGCCAGGTTCAAAAAAAAAAAAAAAAAAAAAAAAAAAAAAAAGCCTAGGAGCAGCCAAGTTCAAAACCTAGAAGCAGCCAAAAAAGGCCCCTTGGATTGACCAGCTTCGCTGTTTCTAAGCCTTGCGCGGCCGAGTGCAAGTTTCGCCACTTTTTTACAAGGCCTCTTTCTGAAAATTCGGGAACACCGGAAGTAAGCGCTCGACCGGAAGCGATTGTAAGAGAAACATGAGTGTCATTCGTTGCCCGTGCCACTAAAGATAGATGTAGGAAAGAAGAGTAAATGTAAGGGCTCGTTTTCTTTGTTAGACACAATATTACTGAGAACACATCTATTTTTAATGAGAACTTAGTTCTCATTAAAAATAGATGTGTACGGGACTTCATTAGCCGGCCGCGCCAAAATCTACGTCGGCTGCCGACGTAGATGTCGATTTTCTGAGCACATATTTACCACCTCTGAAGAAAAAGCCGGCAGATACCACGCACTGTGGGAATCGATGTAATGCGAAGCAGCCAGGAAGGACCAGATCATGCTTTACACAATTTGCATGTCATGTTTTACATGTTAGTACCTATCATTTATGTTCGTCATACAGTCACGTCGCTCAATACCAATTTTGGTGTATATCCAGCTAGCGAACTGGACGCAAGCGCACCATGAGCGTGGCATGTAAATGGCGTTGTAGATGACATGCATGCCAAGATTTTCATGTTACCACCTGCCACTTATGTTCATTATACAGTCACGTCACTCAATACCAAGTTTGGTGTATATCAAGCTAACGAAACGGCCGCGAGCGCGCCATGAGCGTCGAATGCGAGTCATGTGGCTCATGACATGTCATGATTTCCATATTACCACTTGTCATTTATGTTCGTCATACAGTCATGTCACTCAATACCAAATTTGGTGTATCTCAAGCAAACGAAACGGCCGTGAGCACGCCATGAGCGTGGCATGCAAGTCATGTCGCTCATGGCAAGTCATGATTTTCATATTACCACTAGTCATTTATGTTCGTCATACAGTCACGTCACTCAGTACCAAGTTTGGTGTATATCAAGCTAACGAAACGCCCGCGAGCACGCCATGAGCGTGGCATGCAAGTCATGTCGCACATGACAAGTCATGATTTCCATATTACCACTTGTCATTTATGTTCGTCATACAGTCACGTCACTCAATACCAAGTTTGGTGTATATCAAGCTAACGAAACGGCCGCGAGTGCGCCATAAGCGTGGCATGTAAATCATACTTTTCATGACAAGTTAGTCATGATTTTCATGATATGACCAGCCATTTATGTTCGTCATATGGTCATGTTATGCCATACCAAATTTGGTATAAATCCCATTAACGATACGGCCAGGAGAGCACAAAGTCGTAGGCGGCTAGATAGATAGATAGATAGATTGCTAGATACGCTCAAACTCGCCGAAGTTCGCTAAGAAATGCTTCGCATTTAATAACCGACCATCGGTTAGCTTGCCTGTGACAGGAAACCCTCGAACCATCTTTTTAGGGATGATATGAGTTTATAAAGATTGCATACAGTCGATGTATGCGCGACGGCTAAAGATTCATCACCGCTGGTGCATAGGCCAACTTCATGTGGCAGGATCACCGCAGTTACGAAGAAGGCCAATCATTCTTCACCGGTTTACTATGCCGTTGACGCTGCGATCTCTTATTAACGCGATAGCGTTAAAGAGCTTGTTGCGCAGAAATTCCGGTGTCGGCGTCGGCATCCTAGGTTGTGAACGAAAAATCAGCATTGTCCGTGAGCTAAAATTCGAGATAGATGCAAATAAAGAATTAAGTAAAAAATCTTAGGTTCGAATGGAGATCGAGCCCAGGACTTCTGCGTGGCAAGCAGGTGTCCTACCACAGAGCCACGCCCGCGCTCGAAATCGCTTAGGAAAAAGCACCCATGTGGGGCGCAACATTAACACTTGTAATATTGCGTGGAAGAAGCTTAGAACCATATCAGGCGTCAAAACATGGGAGTTGCGCAACGATCGGTTAGTGTAAAAGCCCATCAATCACAAAGCACACAGGCATAATTCATTATTATTATCAACAACAGCATCAACAGCGTATGCAGCTGCGCAGATGCGCGGGTCGTCTTACGGGCGGGTATAGTGAATACCTCGCTAACTTGCAAAAGGAAGAATTATGTCGTAGTGCGCACTTCGCAACTGTACTTGCAGTAGGCAATCTAGGATAGTTTGAAAGGGCCAATTTACAAGCGCACAGACTTTCCTTTTCTTGCGGCATGGTTTATAGACGGTTTCAAGATTGCGATAACAGCAGCAAGCGTTGTACCCCAAGAAACTTCCGGTCACCTGATTTATCAGCCCCTAACACCGAAACCGAAAGCGCGTTTTCAAGTTGTTTCAGGGTAAGGGAAGTCTTTCTTTAGTTTTTTAGATAAAAGGAACGTGCATAAAGTTGAAATAAATCTGTTATAATCTTTGTGCAGCTCAAAATAAGCTTTATTTGAAAATATTTTGCTAAATAGGGAAGGAAAGTGTAGAAAATCAGCCGGCTACTCTCTAAGGCTCTTCTTGCCCGCCGGTGTTATTATAGGCACATCGGTGGACGAAACCGGATGCCGTCGAGGGCCTGTGTTTGTAAACAGTGGAAGGGTCTATAAGTGTCCACCGAGAGGAGAAGGCAGGCTAGCGATTGAGAAGGCAATACGAAGGGGGTCCGATTAAGCTATCGCGTTCGATTCTTGAAGGCGAAGGTCAACCGTGCTCCGAATGTTTTTGCACCAAACGTACAAACATCGCGTACGTATCATTACACGAAAGCAGAGAACACACATTTGGGATACACTTACACAAGTGAAGCGCGGAACAACACTGTTGAGAGTGTGTGCTGGACCACATATGTTGTCATTTTCACGGACACTATTTCCGATGCCTGAAGTTATTGGCTTGTAATGCCGTAACATTATTGACTTGTAATGCCGTAACTTCGCCTACAAACACCGCAACAACTCGCTTGGTTCAATTAAAACAGGTAACAATTACATTTCAGGGGTCACATCACATACTGTGGCATATGCATTACATGCATGTATGCATATACAAGGGGTGCTCAAATGAAAAGGTACGAAACGTCGTAACAACTTAACCGTTAACATAGATGCCTATGATGATATGGGAGGACGTATCGGGACACCTAGAGATGCGATTAGATTCCCTTTGGTGGATCGGAACATGCGGGGGCGCCCGCATACGCAGGAGAGCGCAGATGCTCTTCTACGGAGCGCCGTCCAATTGACGAAGCAGCGCGTGTAGATGATGGCGCTCACATAGCAAAATTCGACGATTGAGGAGCAGCGAGGCGTTATGCGATTTTCTGGCAGCGGAACGTGTTAAACCGGGCACCATGCACCGCCGGATGATGACCGTATACGGGGAAGACTGCGTGTCCGACAAGTCCACGTGAAAATGGAGTGCCCGTTTACGTGCAGGCCGTAAGAGTTTGGTGGATGACGCGCGAATAGGTGAACGCATAGATGACCTAGTGAGAAGTGATCGGCGTGTCCCACTGCGAATGTTCGTGGTGAAAACAAAACACCTAAAAAAAATATCTTGGAAAAACATTTGAAGTGGAAGCGCTTCAACTTGGACGACGAATTCATGGACCCTGTGAAGGACTGGGTGTCGTCACGGACGCAAGAATTCTGGGGGGAAAAAATCCTTCCGCTCGTTCATCAATGGGATCGTTGTGCTCAGGCCTATGGTGTATACTTTATATAAGGTCTTAATTTATACCTACAGTGTCGGTTAGTACCTTTTCATTTCAACACCCCTTGTACATTCCTACAGTTTCATGCCGCTTTCAACACGTCTCCGACGAACCGACGAAGATTTGTGACCGCGCAGCCTTTCGCAGACTTCATTCTGCTTTACGGGACCCATCCTATACAAGCCGATTGCACCTGAGATTAGGATATAGATAACTACTTTACCAAAAAAACAACGCAACATTATCATTCAATGCCTTTCGTACAACTACATATGACATCGTCCGTTACGATCTTGCTGACAGGGTTGCCTATACCCAGTTTGCCCTCACGAAGACACCTAAAGCTTCAGATTCTTTTGGCGAGTACGGACGCTTCATGCCCCTCTTTCTGTCGATAAGGCAGAACGTTAGACGTATCAGGCGTCTTCAAAGCGTGCATTCCACGTCATATTGTATATGCTGTATTTTTCTGACGAAGCCAGAACGCCCTTCCTGTGCGCGTCGTTTCTTATCCTGCGTGTGCGTGCATTTTTTTCCTTTCATTTTTGTCTTCTCTCTCTCTCTACACCCTCTTTCTTGCCCCTATTTCCCCTCCCCAGTGCTGGGTAGCAAACCGGATGCTAGTATCTGGTTAACCTCCCGGCCTTCCTCTTCATCTCTCTCTCTCTCTTTCTGACGACGAAAAAAAAAAGTGACCTAACGTTGTTGCTGGGCACCGCTGTGAGGGTGGGCTTCATCGCAAGCGAAATTTAATTCCGGCAATGCAGCCACAATTGTTGAGTCCGTTTAGACGTGCGACCGTTCTTGTACGGGATCTTGTTCACGTCATTGTCGGGATGTGAAACACGGCCTCGCCCCCCGTCAACGTACCCTGTCAATCTGTCGCAACGCGCGGCGTCCGGCCGAGATGCTATTCGCGTGCAGGACCCAACACAGTCTTCGCGATTGTAAGAAAAGAGCTCGCCACGGGTGCGGTGCTCTAGGACAGCGCGGCTGATATTGGGGACATCGTGCGGGGGGTATACCCTGACACGGCGCCGCATGGAGAAACGCGAGACACCACATCAACCTGATCGACCGGGTCGTCTGTGAAAAAGACACAAGGTAGGCACAGGTGCGCTATCACTTGTTTTTCATGATGTAATTGTTAGAAGGAAAACAAAATAAACTGCTGAGCTCAGTGTAACGTAGCTGCGCAGTATAGGTTATGACCGACACCATAATAACAATATAATTGTTGATGTGTTGCGTCCGCGATATGGTTATGAGATACGTCGTGGAGTTCTTTAACGTGCAGTTAAATCTATGTACATAGGCGCGTAGCATTTTCACCCTCATCAAAATGCGGCCGCCACGGCTGGGATACACTGACGCAATAATGAGAGGCTCCAAATTAGTCTATAGGTCACCTGGGTTTTTCAAGCAGTACGCATGTTTTTAGGTACTCTGCCTCCGTCAGAATGCGACCTCCAGAGCCGGGAATTGAACCCGCGACCTTCTAAGTGGCAGCGGAAATTTATATCTGCAACGCTAAAGCGTAGAGTAACTGTACTGAAGAATCTGAAAAAGCACGATGATGCAATGAGCAGCATTCATGAATGGAAGGGCGTCCTGCAGGAGAGTGACAGTTGGGCTGACGGTCCTGCAGGTGAGTGACATTTAGACGTCATAATTCCGACAAGCACATAATTATTTTTTCCGGGAATGTGTCCCCCCCCCCCCCCCTTTTTTTTTTAATTTTTTACAGCAGCTCGTTGTTTCGTGCGCTGCAACTTACATTGCGACAGGCGTGCGCTCAATACCGGCCTTGCGTATTCCTCATCATGGGGCATGAAACGTCGCCGTTAAAAACTAAATAAACAACAACAGCAATACTAATAATGCTGTAATAACGCTACTGGTCGTTGACCTACCAGAGGCAGCAAGCCTGTTCTCTTTCAAATGGCTTGCTGTGGAGAGCTTGAGGTTTATATAATCTAGGCTACTTCATTTCTAGAAGGCTTTCCATATAAAAACAGGTATACCAGGTGTATCAAAAAATGCGGCCAAAATCTTCAGAAATCAGGTGAATGCGATATTTGCTCGCTGCCTTCACAATTCCTTTTTATGTTGCGGCAGGCCTCTTAAGATGGTTAAGGACATCATTTGAGACAGTAATTAAGAAAGTTAAATTAATTAACTTCTTAATTTGGGGAATTAGGCGGTTATGTCAAATGGGTGAATTGAAGTCCTTCCTGCGAAGAATCCATAGCAGCTTTGAGACTTAGAAAAAGCGGCCTCTGGTAATGATTGAATTGTGGCGTAATGAAATTCAACCAAATTCAACGGCGAAACCGAAACCGAAGCACCGAGGAGCGCAACAGCAGCGACCAGAATGACGTCACTGTTCAAGACAACGATAGCAGAGGTGTAGTTCTTGCACGTTCTTTAACGTGCGTGCGCCATGCGTGCTATTATTACAAGCGCAGCCCACACACCTACGCAGCGTAGTCGGTTGATGGTTGATATAACGACGCTCACTCATTCTGGACGTCTCAGTTTAAGCAAAATATCGCAATTGCGCTCTTTCGCGTTTCGTTTTTGGTTTCGCCGCTGAATATAGGTGAACTTAATTACTTTGCAATTATTACTTGAGGCCTATATTCAAAATCTCAATACTGCAATCGGTTCTTCGCATGAAGGACTGCAATTCTCCCATTTGACGTAACCGCCTAGCTGCACAGTTAAAAAGTTAATTAATTTAAATTTCTTAATTACTGTCCCGACTTAGCCATCTTAAGATACCTGCGGCTTCAGGAGAAGTAATTGTAAAGGCATCGAACAAATATCGCGTTTCCCTGCATTTTGAGGATTTTGGACCCACTTCTTTAAACACCCGGTATAAAGAATCCTGCATATTGAACAGCAAGTCATCTACACGAGCTTCCTTGGCTTTATGAAGAAAAAAGGGTCACTCTCATTTTTACCACGATTGTTTTACTGCGGAAGATTGTTTTTGTTATAAAGCACTTTATACACGTGCATTGTGGTTACGTGCCCTTTATGCACGTAACTCTCATTATTAGGGCGATGCCGCGTAATAATGACGCCTAGAAGGGTTAGGAAGCCAATTGATAGAAAGCTGTAAAAAGCTTGGTCATATACCTATGTTTCACAACACTCCTTTAGTCAGGCAAGGAAACAGTCAAGACTGAACTAGAAGGAGTAGATACTTATAAGAAAAGCAGGTGGTAAGTGATTTAGCAGTCCTTAATCGCATCTGCATTATAATACAATATTTTCTAAGTATCCAGACACGTTAATGGATAGTTATGTGTAATCTCTGGTATCGTGACGACTGTTTGGTGCAGTACATGGGCAGTGTCTAAAAAATTAGGCAGATCCCAAGTACCATGGGAATCGATGTTATGCGAAGAATCCGGAGGTAAGGTGACTGGGTTGTAATTTTTGTATTGAGCGAAACGTTATGAAATGACGCTAAAGATATGTAAAAAGGTTGCACGCACAGACATGTTGAATAGTCGCATATGTTTCATATCACAAGTTTTTTACAGTTGTGTAACTATGCCAACAGAAACACGGATATTGCCGATACCAGAAGCCGTAAGCTGGTATGTACAGTTTGTGCTTGGAAGGATTGTAGCCCTGGATAGTGCTACGTAGACCAACTACAATGGATGGCGCTTAAGTATACAACTGACGTTAACCCGACACGACTCCTTCGTCATAGGAGTACGTATGTAATGTTTATAAAATTAGATAGCCAGCACTGCAACCACAATATACGTTTCACCAACATTACACCTGCATAGGGTGTTCTTCCAAAGCAGTTTCGAGACCTGACGTGGCTCTGTGGTAGAATGCTTGATTGCCACGCAGAATGCTTGGGTTCGATTCCTGCTGGGACTCTGATTTTTATTCTTTGTATTCCTCGCGTCAACACCACCGATGTCAGTTTCTCTTAACTCTCTCGCATTTAAATTACCAATGCCTTTTCCCGCCGTTCCTGGGTAGATATAAATGGTCTAAGTCCTGTGGCGCATATACCCGTATTCTGCAGCCCGTGGTATACGGGTATGAGCCACACGTGTCTGGACAAATGAGTTTGACGACGTACGCTACGGGATTTTCACGTTATTCATGTCCTGACCAGCCAGACATATTCGTCTCTTACCCTCCCATAAAAATTTTGGTGTACCCCAAGTTAAGGAGGTCATCACGAGAGCACCCAGACGTAGGCGGCTAGATAGATAGCTAGCTAGCTAGATAGATAGATAGATAGATAGATAGATAGATAGATAGATAGATAGATAGATAGATAGATAGATAGATAGATAGATAGAAAAGCAAAAGTGCTTACAGTACGCAAAGAAATGCTTCGCATTTAAAATCAGCCGAGGCCCTTGTACTTAGACTTAGGTGCACTTTCAAACACCCCAGGTGGTCGAAATTTCTGGAGCCCTCCACTACGGCGTCTCTCAAAATCATATCGGGGTTTTGGGGCGTTAAACCCCGTAAATTATTAAGGAAAGTGCAAAGGAAGACCTATATCAACGAGCACAAAACGAATGGTCCGGCATCGGTGAAAAGTGAGGATGAAAGATGTCGAGCGCAGCGAGATGCTTGAAATATAGCACATGAAAAAAAGAATAAAAGTACAACAAAGGGGCGGTTATCTAGAGCTAAAGGGAACCGGACGATGAATCGCCACGCAGCTGCAGGTTAGCGAGTGGAGGTAAGGGAAAAGACGAGCGATTATCAAGTTACGGCAGCTGACAGCTGTTGTAGTGAGTCATACAGTAGACAGAGTGGACCAAGCACGCACCCATTCAGGATTACGCAACGGTGGCATTCATCGGATGTACTCTTTCCTAATTCATTTTCTAGTTCACTTTTATAACGAGAACTCGTCAACTGTCTTCTTTCTCTACCGTTACCCTCACATTGCTTGGTCTGTTCGCCTCCATTAACGGCTCAATTATGGTCAGTGCCATGTTCTGCACATTATCTCCTCGTTTTCAAATCCATCGGCGTTTAACTAGTAGGCTTCCAGCGAACTTCCGCAATTTATACTAAGCGAACTTTGTGCGCATTTAATTCACGAGTTAAGGTGGTTGTACTTAGGGTAAGGTGGGGCAAAATGAGACAAAAATTTGAAAATAGTGCATATTTATTTTTATTACGCTCTTTAACCTTAAACGTCAATGCAGAAGCTTTCCTTTGGGTACAAGGTATGTGCTACATAAATATGACCATGTTGCCACTGTCAAAAAGTTTATTTTAAAAAAGAAATAAAAAACATGCACCAGATGTCTCATTTTGCCCCAACCTGCGGGGGCAAAAACGAGACAGTATGAAAAAAAAATTTAACACTTCAGTTTTTGCAGTAAGAGCACATGAAATTAAACTCCGTGGGGCCTCACGCAGCCTTCGTGACCCCAGTCATTGCACTCCACGCATTAAATCCAGGCAGAATCCGGTGCTGTTTAGCTCCAAAACTCCTTGCAGATCAAACACCACCAGTCTTTCTTTGTGCTATTGTTGTATTTTGTTGAAAGCTTGCACTACATTGGTATTCAACGATTGGACGCTAGATATGTTATGACGCATCTTCTTCGCCTCCTTTTGCCGTTTTGGTGCAGAACTGCACGGGCGTTTCGTGGCTTTCAGCTTCGTCAGCCGGGCTTCGTGAGGCGATGAATTTAAAACTCTGCTAGATTCGAATTTTCTAGTGCTTTTTAAATTTGGTATTGGAGGAAAACTCGATGCCGAGACGTGTTTGTGAACGACTTGACTTGTAGATTCTTCCAATTTTGCGTTCGCCTCTTGAGAGCATCCTTGGGAACGCGGAAAAACCTCGATGCAGCGCGAATGGAGTGAGTGTCCTGAACAGCAATCAGTGCTTTTTCACGCCGTTTTCCTCCCAGGAAGCTCTATATAATATTCTCTTGTGCGTCCGAACCATCCTAAACAATAAAATATAATATATAATAAGTGTAAGCATATGGTTCACTTCGTAAGACACTCTCTAAGACAATTAAATGCCTTTTTGTCGCGTTTTGCCCCCCCTCCCATGCCCAAATTCAAAAAAAATTTCCTCTTTGGACCCCGCGCACCAAATGAACTAAACTTTTGGTGGCATGTAGCTAGTAGTATAAAGTAACAATATAAATACTTACGTTGTTGTTCTGACGCCAGAGTAGCTTCATGCACGGATCCGAAAATTTGGCCGAAGAATTTCGCCCCTTTTTGACGGGTCACGAACACACTGACACCACCGCGTAATTTTTCCCACGCGAACGCTGTGAGCAATCATCAACTTTTACACATAAAAAAGGTGGACAACTACCAGCACCTCTCGCTGAAATATAGAAACAAAGAGAAAAGTGCTGTCTGTATTAGCTACAGAGGTCGGCAAAGCCAAAATGTCGCGTTTTGCCCCGTGTCTCATTTTGCCTCGCCTTACCCTTAATACGTTCGAATCGCTTAGAAAAGTGCCCGAAAACGTTAACTAAAGAGATTTGAAGTTCGCCTAATCTTATTAAATAACAATATAGACGTTAGCTCGAATAATCTACCAAAAGCAACAAAGGAAAAAGCCATCGCTTAACCCGGTCGATCTTAAGGACAGCATCAATGCTCGCGTCGCTCTGCTGGCCTTCGATGCGTAGGGCTACGAGCCCAGGATCCTCTCAACCGAAGGCGTCCGATTGTCTAGTTTCTGGAACGCAGCGCGAAGAACGTAGCGCTCTCTCACAAAGCGATCACAAGAACACAGTAGATGTTCACTTATTTCGTCACTGTTGCACAAGTCACATCTGGAGGTGCCTGCCATTCCTATGCGAAATGAGTATGCTTTCTCGAAAACCGCTCAGTAACAGGTGGTGGTGGTGAAAAACATTTAATAACAAAAGAGAGGTGTAGAACATCATTAGAGGTCCCTACAGACTAGGTGGATTCTATTTCGGGACCCCATTGGTTGAAGCCGCCGCCCTGGCTCTCTGTACCAAGGCCCGCTGGGACTGAAAGTCTGAGCAGCCGAGCAGGGCCGCCTCCCAGTACTCTCGCTTAGGGTTTGGGTGAGGAGTAACAGGCGGCACAGAACAACTGCTTCACGATGAGAGTGGTGCGATGAAACTTGCAGCTTCTCCACGATGAGTCGAGTTTAAGTAAGTGACAGTTACAGACATTGGGGTCGCTCAACCAAGTTTGCGCCATGGCTTGTCAAGAACAAACGCTGCAAGGGGCCTTCACTATAGCTTGTTTGCTGACTAGCATGGGTATTACCATTGCACTTTAAACCAAAGCATAATGTTCCAGTGGATTCCAAGTCACTGTGGAATCACCGGAAATGACACAGCTGATTGCGTGGCACATGCAGCGCATCAGGAGAATAATTTAGCACCACTACCTCTACCGACGAGTGATGCACGATGTATGCTGAATAAGCTGTCCAGCACTTTCTTTCTTTCCTTCCTTCCTTCCTTCCTTCCTTCCTTCCTTCCTTCCTTCCTTCCTTCCTTCCTTCCTTCCTTCCTTCCTTCCTTCCTTCCTTCCTTCCTTCCTTCCTTCCTTCCTTCCTTCCTTCCCTCCCTCCCTCCCTCCCTCCCTCCCTCCTTCCTTCCTTCCTTCCTTCCTTCCTTCCTTCCTTCCTTCCTTCCTTTCTTTCTTTCTTTCTTTCTTTCTTTCTTTCTTTCTTTCTTTCTTTCCTTCTTTCTTTCTTTCTTCTTTCCTTCTTTCTTTCTTTCTTTCTTTCTTTCTTTCTTTTTTAACACGAAACTGTTTTATGCCGGGGTCCACCAAGACTTCAGTGACGAATTTCCGCCACAGAAGAAATGCACACAATCAGATGGCAAAGAAAAACTTGAAGAAAAAAAGTGTTTCTCTCTTTCTTTCTTTCATTCTTTTTTAACACGAAACTGTTTTATGCCGGGGTCCACCAAGACTTCAGTGACGAATTTCCGCCACGGAAGAAATGCACACAATCAGATGGCAAAGAAAAACTTGAAGAAAGAAAGTGCTATGAATGGGAGTCAAACCCACAACCTCTCGATCCGCGACAACACATGCCTGGCCCGGTGTTCACTCCGCCGCGTTCAAACACTCTGGAGGGCTTACAAACGCGCCTTTTATATCTCACACTTTCCTTCATGCTTTCCTCTCTCAGTGCTCTTGGTCGGCGGGGTGGATCGCCGTCTGGAAGCGGTATAGTGAAGTTATGCATCATGACCGCGGCCTCCGCGATTAGGTCCTGCGACGCGTTGTTGCTACGAGTCCCTCCCATTCGGCGCGTTTCCGATAGGAGAAGTGCAGTTTCGTCAATGCCTTAACACACCGCGATGTGGCGACCTTAGCCCAAGCCTCGGCCACGCTAATAGCATCCATCAATATTACAAATAGTTACACCTGCCTTGCCTGGCTGTAACACCGCGTTCCCTGCTAACGCCCGTCTCGAGAATAATAGTGTCCTGGCTAGAGGGTAGACAACGCACGTTTCGTTTCCCTCTAGTCCAGCTTTGGTGTTCAACAAGTCTTTAACATGCCGCGGAATGGAGACCTTAGCCCAAGTTCCGCGTCCAATCAGCAACACTCTTCTGGCTGTCACACCGCTTTCTCTGATTACGCTTTCACCGTTTACTACTACAGCTACCACATAAGTTTGTTTAATCATTGATCATGGGCGTTAGTCGTCGGGATGGAGATGTGCCACCAAGCGTCAGTGCAAGCCTTCTTACATCAATGTAGAGTAAACATTCAACTACTTCTGTAAAGACACGTTCTACTTTCGTGTTATACCGATTCCTATGACGGAGGGATCAACTATGTCTTATTTCTTTCTTTCTCAATCTCCCTTTCACCACTTTCCAGAATCTGATCGAAGTGTAGTCATCAAGGCATTCTAGATAACTTTCCTGTCTTTCATCTCTATCTCGTTCTTATCTTCCTTTCTTTATCACCTCTTGCCATGCAGCATTTAACCGCTTGGTGGTTATTCTTTAGCCCACAAAGTGGACTGCCTTTTTTACGACAGTGATTTCATGTAGCTAATGCTTCTGGCGGCTTTTGCTGCGACGTGATGTTCTCAGTTTTGACTGGCGCGTTTAGGAAAATCGCTGTTCCGGCGTACAGCCAGTGTTACCGTCTATACTCGTGGAAAGTGCGCCACACTATTCGGTTCGCATACGGTATTGCAGGTTGGAAATACGAATGCCCAGAATGCCCAGACTGCCGAAATGTGCTTCTGCTCTGATGCTACCATATGCACAAAATATTTTACACCGGTTGTGTACACGATGCAAGGTGACATTTGGTATCACTGTCTTTATCGCAGGCTGGGCTTATTATTCCTTCAAACATGTCAGTACGAGTATGCGTCGTTTTTCTGTTCATTGTCGTTTCTTAATTTACCATCAATGCTCCCTTGCGTGCTTAAACGAGAAGGACACCACCCTGTTCGGAGGCGGCCGACGACCCCACGCCAGGACGAGCCGCGTTTCGTTTCTGGCTAGCGCTTTGTGAAAGAGCGCTGTTATTTTATTGGAGGCAATACTCTTTTGTCGACGCGGCTGTTGTCACGGTGCCCTCTACACGAGTGCCGGGAGGCCGCTTCGCCGGCATGGGTAATCCGAGAACCTCCTTGATAAGACTTTCACTTTACGAACATTCTCGTTGATGCTGCACGGGCGTAATTCCGGGACATCGCTACCAGGAGCTGGTTAATTGTTCTGAGATTTTCCAGATACGCAGTTGGCCGAAGTAAAAAAAAATTGCTTTCTTTTACAGCGAAGCAGTACACCTCTATCCTGCAACGGTTCCGTTTCCGTGATAAAAAAAAAAAAGAAAGAAAGAAAGAAAGAAAGAAAGAAAGAAAGAAAGAAAGAAAGAAAGAAAGAAAGAAAGAAAGAAAGAAAGAAAGAAAGAAAGAAAACGGCATCGTGCTCGGACGCTTGTTTCAACGATGACGATTCTAAATTTAATAGATGTTCTCGACGCCGCTCCTTGTATACGCGCTGAGCGTAAGCCTAGAAGGGACAACGCTATCACCCATTTCAAGGGTGCATATTCTAAATTGAATAGACGTTTTTCTCCAGAATCCGCTCTACAAGTTCAACAACGTTCGCTTCGACCCACAGAATTTCGAACGTTTCCCTGACGAAGGGAAATAGACGAAGACGGAGTCGAGAGGCTGGTGGACGTCGACGACTTGGATGGCCCAAAGCAATGCGTCATGGCTATGAGCGCGTCGAGTCAGACGGTTGTGTACGATGAAACACGCATGGACGGTCTGCAAAATCAGACGCACATCTTGGCCATCGCTCCCGTTGGACACCAATCTCACTATCGTACGATTCTACTGCGGAAGACCATTCAAGCGACGTTGCAAATGGGTAATCGTTCTGGGTGTCTTTTGCAGCTTCGCTGTCCAACCACCTTCCCAGCGTGGATTAGAGCCATAATTTTTTAGTGTAGAATAAAAAGCTACAGTACAAATGATTCGTACTTTGTACTCCTGCCATAATTCAAAATTTTCTTTTACTTATTTTTTCCAAAATATATAGCTCACCTTCGATGGCGGCTGATCAGCGAAAATAATTTCATAAAGCAGACCACTGGCGTTTTGAGCTTTCATGGTACGTCTCTTTCCAGAGTGGAGAGTAGCCAACCGGGCCCAAACCTGGTTAAACTCCCTGCCTGTCCTCTATCCTTCTCCTGCACCTCTTCATGGCACGCTTACACCAACAGCCAACGATGTACCCACAGCTGACCGTCAAGTTGTACCGATGCTGACACCCTTATGGATGTCATTCGAGTTATCCTATCAAAGATGAAAACGCTACTTGTTCGAAGTGCACTGAAAGTACTCAGCCCAATAAGTCCTCAAGTGGAGGTGACCAGCATTCAACCATCGTTTCAGAAGGAAGTCAAGACAGCGTCCTGTGGAACGCTCCAGTAGAACGTTATTCAGCGGAAAGCAGGCGAGCTGAAGTCGTGTATCTCCTACTTCCACATGAACCTGTAGGAACAAGTGCAGTACCGGCAACTGTCGTCCTGCGCTGTTATTGTGCGCTCGTGCCTTGTTTCTGTATATATTTCTCTATCCCTATGTTGCCCGTCTAGTCCCTTCTCCAAGCCGAACTCCCCAGTATAGGTTAGCAAACCAGACGCTTGTTCTGTTTGACGTTCCTGTTTTTTCTCTCATGTGTGTAAAGTATCGTTGTGTAAGAAGTATATAGGAAGCTGTAGGACAGAAAGCCAGGATCGCTAATTTGTACATACTAGAGATCGCCATACAGACGGTATTGACACAATGCTTCCTCTGTAGCAACCAAACAAACATGCCTTACAGCCGTTCGCAGGCTTCCCATTATAGCTTAGCCGTGTGCGGGGTTGAGCAGAACAGAACAGTTCATTCTTCACACGTGGTTGCTTACCTATATATATGCTGGTGACTTGCCGCATTGTGTTAGGTCCTGTCCTTTGTTAATTGTTTTTCGCTCGGTGAAACTGTCGATGCTGCTCCCTCGAGAAGTGGCGAAGTGGAATGAAAGTTGTTTCTTCTTAGCTCTCATCACGGCGCTTGCTGGAGTCGCGGTGGGCGTGGCTTTCTCAGTAATGGTGAGTGCTGAGGACTGACTCGTTGTTCGGTCATCATGGCATTCACCGCTCCACAGTCATTGCTCCGATTCACATAGGTATGCGAACAGGGGGATGGGGGGGGGGGGGGGGGGGGTGGAATCATCTAAAAAGGTTGCCAAGTCTACTGCATATCTTTCATGAGTGGAAAAAACTGCTCTAAAAAGACTCCATAGCATTACTCATACGGACATGTCCCGTCATTGTGTAATGTGCAGGGTCAAGGTCATGCAAATTATCAACAACAATGGCAGCCGAGAAGCCCTGATGTCGCATGCTAAAAACGGTTTACATCCCACCTTTACCCCCCCGGAGAGCCTGGGGCTAACGGCAGGCCGTTGGGACAAGCACGTCACTGCTCCATTTTCATTTTTGCATTCATTGAGAAATTTGTTGTCGTTCGCCCACTTCCAGTTAGGGGGGCGGGGGGGGGGGGGGGAGGTGGTCAAACCTTGCCTCCTCCTCTCCGCTAACAGAGAACCCTGCCCACGCCTATGGGCGATTCGGATATCTGAAGTTCCGATACACGCGACAAATCGACCACTAGAGGGCGATGTTTAAGCTGCCGCTAACGAGTGAGCGTACAACAGGATGCTTTTATCTGCGAACAGCGGAAGCGGACACGCCAGGGTACTTCCGCTATCAGACGATGCTCCGGCGGCGTGGGTCATGTTTCAATCGCGCATTAAGAGGGTGTTGCTCCTCGTCACAAATGTGCGCTACGAATCTTCGAAAAACGACATGTTCCAGCGCGCAAAGAAAGGCGTAAGGATAAAGCGGTGAAGAAACGACAGGACAGGTAGGACGTTTCTTCTCCACACTATCTTTACTAATTTCTTTACGCGCAGGGTAGCCAGCCAGTCTGAGAACTGGCTAACCTCCTTGTCGTTCCGGTCTATTCATTTCTTCCTGCTCTTAACAAGCTGTAAAATATAGGTTCGTCCAACTAGCCCAGCTGTACACATAAAACGGTGTTTTCTTTATCGGCGAGGGTGCCTGTGTGAAAGCGATCTGTAAACCTTTCAGAAACCAGAAAGCTCGCCTGCGATAGGGCGCGGACGTCTCAAGAGACAATAATAGTTTGCGCTCGGCTCTCCACGCAACTCGGTTCACTACTTAAAAAAAAAAATTACCTGTTACTTTTATTGGTGAGTTCATGAATTGCCACATGTATAATTCTCCTTAAAAATGCGCGTTACCGGTCTTTAGGAGATCATTTTACTCTCTTCTGAGAGACCTAGGCGGTGCGATTCTCCAAAAAAGAGTTAACGTGTATCTTGAGATAGAGTTATATACGTGCCTAGTCAGGACTCAGCAATAAGAGTAAGATGCACTTTTTTTTTTTTCTGAGATTGTTGCGTCGAAGCATGATGGCTCCCTTTCAGTGAATACGCTTTGTCGACTGACCGATTTGCACACCTCAATTTGGCAATTATTGTCCGCGCATTCTTAGACCTTGCATTGAAGCCGCAGTTATGAAAAACAGCTATATGACAGCTATATGAAAACAGCACGTAAAGTTACATTCTTGATCAAAAGGAAATGGTCCGGCAGCACTCAATTCTTTGTATTTCAAAAAAATTGGGGGGACCCTTAATCTTCGCCTTTAAGAGATGAACGCGATAGCGATATCCTGTCCCTTCAATCACTTAGTGCGTACTATGTAATGGGTAGCCTGCTTTAAACCAGGAGCAATTATGCGCGGCAAATGTGGGAAATGTTTTCGAACTTGCTATGCACCCACTACGCGGTGTTAAGGGAATACGCGCAGTAAGGTATGTGCCGTTTGTAATAGGGTGGCTGGCTTTAAACTATGAAATCGTTATGATAGTCACATATTCTGACGCCCGATGGCAATGTACGCTTGTACCACGCAATATTCCTGGGCTATTACATGTTATATTGCGACGCCTATATAAAGGACGCTTGCGTTTGCGAAGCGTGAAAGTTATTTTCACTGCATTTCCAAGCAGAGGAAGTTATTTTCTCAGTGTTTCCAAGCAGAGGCATGGCTGTCGTTTCAACACAGCCATGCCTCTGCTTGGAAACACTGAATTCAAAAACATTCTTCTATAAGCTCCACTCTGAAACATTGCCGGTAAACACATGGTTAAAAAAAGAAAAGGTATTTTTGTTTCTTCTGTTAACTGCCGCCTATGTGATGTGCCAGAGACAATAGAACACTGCTTCGTTAGCTGCAAAGACGCTATCCTGTTCTAGGATGTCCTTCAACGGGCTCTGAAGAAACGTTTTGAAATCAATTCTTACACTATACGTTATCTTCTGCCAACATCACTGGATGAAGTGCCCTTCGATATGTTTTTCCTCATGGGTATGCACAGCCTATGGAAGACACGAATGCAAGACCGCAACGCAGAACCCACCATTTCTTCGAGAACACATTTTATTAGAATGGCTGTTCACTTAAAGGACATTTATGACGAAATAGACTTTGAACCGGACTGGTACCCCATCTTGGTGAGGTGCTTGGCCTCACCATCTTTTGTGTGTGACATGATTTGATGAACTCTCGCTGCTCTACTGCACGTTGTTAGAAGTCAAGTGTTTCCTCAGTAACGCCAGAGCGCTTATTGTCGCTATGTGATTGTACTTGTTGCATACTATTAGTGCCATTTATGTTCATTGTAGCACACATTTAATAAATACCATGAAAAAAAAAAAAAAAAGCAGAGGCATGGCTGTGTGGTAGAACACCTGCTTGCCACGCAGACGACCCGGGTTCGATCCTCACTCGAACCCGAAAATTCTTATTATTTATTTTATTTGCATCTTTCTCGATTTTTCGGTCACGGACAAGATGATGATTTTTCGCTCACAACCAACGACGCCGACGCCGGAATTTCTGCGAAACGAGCTCTTTAACGCTCTCGCGTTAAAACTATGCGTCTTGCGGCTACATAGCAAGAACCGCTTTTTTTATTAGTTCCCTCTCTCTTTTGAGCAAGAACGAACAAGGAGGCACGAATATGCTACGTTTCGTTCCGAGTGCCCAAAAAGGAGGGTTCACAATATGCAGTGTTCAGAGAGTTGGAGCTGCAGCAGCTGATCAAAGCATGCAGCTGTTTCGCGCACGCTGTTTGTACTTCAACGGCTGCTTTACATAGATGAGCAGCTGTACTGCAATATTTATGGATTTGTAGTGTGTCTTAACTAGAGTGCAATGAGGTGGGGTGGAAGGATGTGCGTTTTTCACCGTACTGTCAGCGATTATAAGTATTGCAGGATTTCTATAGCTTCCACTTATATTTATCGATTTAATCATAGGAACTTCAGTATTTTATAGAAAGCCACTAAAGACGCCTAACTACTTGCAATCCCTTTGCAGTTACAAAAACATGATCCCTGCACATTCACCGTAAGATGAACACTAAGTCTCGAACATAGCCTTGATGCACTTGAATGGATCCTCGTGCTAGTAGATAGGTTGTAAAAAGCTCACAATAATAATTTCTGGTGCTTTACGTGTCAGAACTACAGTATGATTGTGAGGCACGCCTTAGTGGGTGACTCCGGATATATTTGAACTATCTGGGGTTCCTTGACATGCACACCCAGCAGCAAAAGTTTACGGGAAGTCGGGATTCAGTGTAAATGCGCATTTCTGCTCTGTATAGTGCATGACGCTTCCTAATCAAGTCGCAGAAGCTACTAAACAAGTCGCAGAAGCTACTACCGGATGGCAAGGCTTAACTGGGGGGTTGTGTTCCCAGACAAAGCGGGAATATAGCGTTTTAAAAAATTTCGCGTCCCGCAAACGTTTCCTGCAGGGTGTACCTAAATGTAAGTAAACGGGTGTTTTTGAGTTTTGTCCCCAACGAAATACTACCCCCATAGCCGGCAATCGCCCACCACAGTGGTCTAGTGGTTATGGTGATCGACTGGTGATCCGAACGGTCGCGGGATGGAATCCCGGGCGCGGTGGCCTCATTTTCGACGGAGGTGAAAATGCTTGAGGCCCGTGTACTTAGGTCTAGTGCACGCAAAAACCCCAGGTCTTTCCTTTTGGGTGATCACTTCTTTTTTTTTCTTTTTTTTCGCCGCAGAACTTATAGAAAGGGAGAAGCCGAGGTGAAATAGATCCAACCTCTCCACAGCAAGCCAGTTAGAACGCCCAGGTGGTCGAAATTTACGGAGCCCTCCACTACGGCGTCCTCATAATCATATCGCGGTCTTGGGACAATAACCCCCCAACAATTATTTTTATAGTTAGCGGGAATCGAACCCGCCTCCTTGAGCTCAGCAGCGCGACACTTTACCTGCCTATAGCTACCGCAGCAGGTAACTGATAACGGTTCGGAGAGCGATTCTCAGGAAGGACACAGGAAGATCAGAAAGGTTTGTTTTCGCGAGTGCGACCTTGTGCAATTATCGGTTTTGTCTTGTATCTCTCGGACAGCGCGATAGAACACACCGCGGTCAACAACAAAAAAACGCGAGCACCTGGAGGTGAAACTTGAGACAAGGAGCTCCCGTCGTCTGCGATGACCGCGGAATTACGGTAAACATTATCTTTACAACGGCCCCCCATTCGCAAACGACGGTTATAAAGTGGAGGCGGACGGACGGGAGACGGCGCTTTAGCGACTCGAGCGGGGAAAAGTGGTCCCGCAGACGCGGCAAAGGCGTGCTTGTGGGTGGGTGTGAACTGCACGCCAGCGCCGTGTAGTTCGCGAACGACTTCGCGTTGAGAAACTGAGCAGGACTCGTGGCGAACAGCGGCGCGAGGAGTGTGCGGTTTCACCACCTGCAGTCTCGTTTTTCAGGGGATGTGGACCGCCGTGGTCGTCGGGGTGAATCCATCGGTAACGTTCACTTCAAGGAGTGGTGAGTTACGCCATCTATCTCTATTTTTCTTTGTCTTACCTGCTTATAACCTCGCCCCTCCTAACCACCTATCACCCTCAGGAGAATGTTCTTTGGCTCTTTTGCATTTTCAGGTATAACATTGTCTTGTTTGGAGCGTATATTCAATGCCTTAAAATGGACACTAAATAAAAAAAAAGATTTTTCTCGTATTAGGAAATTACTCTTTCACAATATAAAAATCACACGCTTGCCACGAGAGGACTCTTGAATAAGCGAGAAAGGGCGCAAAAAAAAAAAAAAGAAAAAAGAAAAGTGGGCTGGCGACGCCACGTTGAAATTCCCGTACCAATTACCGTGACGTCATAGATTTATGCCGGCGTCTACCAGGGTCTACGTAATGTCTAATCGGTAAGAATGGAGTACATTGTCTCGTGAGGGGGGCAGAGACTCAACATGCCGAGCTTCAGGAAACTTCGTTAAGCCAATGTTGCCAAAATACGGAAAATACAAGTACACTTCGGAATTCGTGACGCAAGGCGCGGAGCTTTCGGCACGAAAATTAAAAACGAATATTTGACCTTCATTTTCTCCTCTATTAATTAACCTCCGGATAGTGAAATTAGCGTCATTAGAGTTCTCAGAGTAATATTGATCAGTCCAAACCGATTCGTTGGTTCACTTAAGTGATCCTTTAAAGGTGATCGTTCGGACAAACATCGACGCCATCCACCGTGGTAGATTAGGGGCTACGGTGCAGCGCTGCCCCGCCGCGGTGGTCTAATGGTTACGGTGCTTGAGTGCTAACCAGAAGGTCGCGGTATCGAACCACAGCCGTGGTGGCCGCATTCCGATGGAGGCGAAATGCGGGGGGGCCCGTATGCTTAGATTTAGGTGCACGTTAAAGAACCCCAGGTGGTCGAAATTTCCGGAGCCCTTCCACTACCGGCATCTCTCATAATTCATATCGTGGTTTTGGGACGCTAAACTCCAACAATTATTATTAAGCTGTAAAACTGCTAGACTCGATGTGGCCTGTTCGATTCCAGGTCACGGCAACTGCATTTTAGTGGGTGAGAATTGAAGAAAAAGAAAAAAGTTTACACGTTCATAGATTTAGGGGTGCACGTCAAGAATCTGGTCAAACTTAATTTCAAGTCCCGCTGTACGGCCTCCTAATTACATCGTCTCCCGGTTATATCGTAACTCTGGCGCATAGAACCCGAGAACTTAATATTTTTAAGAGCGAAGCTCTTAAAGCTCGAGGTAAAACGTCGGGTGTCCGCAAAAAAACCCTTCACGCCGTTGCTTATCAGCCGCGCCCACCGACGGAGACAGTCCGCGCAGCCGGCGCGCGCAGTTTGCGCACCGCGCGAGCCGAGTACCAGCGACGAAACGCCCGCGCTTCTACTGGGGGTGCCACAACTAGCTTTGCACGTTAGTTCTGGCGCTGGAGTTTGGACATTCTTGCATGGTCTGTGACAGGCTGTGGTTCGACTCTACTTTGTCTACGCCAAGGAAAGATAGCATCAGCCAAGAAGGCCACGTTAAGCACCTAAGATCAACCAGCTTCGCTGTTTCTTAAGCTTTACGCGACTGGTGTAAACTTCTTTTTTTTTTTCAACATCCACGCCGTCGTGCATTCGCGTGAGCGCTCTCTGCGCATATTGTGAAAGTCTAAGCCAGTTAACTATAATGCAAAAGTACAGATGTATGTTATCTATTCTGCCACTAGCAGCGCTTGTAAAATCTTCAGCGCCCGCCACTGCTAGCAGGCAGGAGACCTCATTCCTCAGATAAGGCTCCTAACCTTCGCTACGCTCTGCTTAAGATGCAATTCCGTTCAGAAATTTGTGGCCACTCACCTCTGACTTCTACCGAGGCGTGACTGCAACAACACGCCATAACACTTAGGGCACAATGAGGCCCGCACCTCCGGATCACTTAATTAACTGGCAAAAAAAAAAAAAAAAAAAGCACCGAGGCCATAAGAGTTCCTTAGACGGGACACTATAAAGATATTTTTTTGTTCTCGTATAAGTAAGTTGCCCTTTCACACTCCCAACAACACCATGAAGTCATGCGGAAAGAAGACTAGCGAAAAAACGCATATAAAAATAAATACAATAAAAATAAAGATGAAGATGAAGGGAGCGACGCCGCCTTGAGGTTCGCGAACCAAACCGCCGTAACGACACAGATTTTGAGGGTGTTTGCAAGAATGAACATAATTCTTTATTGGTACGAAGGAATTACGTTGTATTCTAAGGGAGCCGGAGACTCGTATCAGCAAGTTTCACGAACGTTTATCGGGCTAATGGGGCCAAAATGCGAAAAAATAAAAAAAAGAACTTTGAATTCCGTGCCATCGTACTGACGTTCGGGTGCCGAGATTTCGGCGCGATATTTAAGAAAGAATACAGTGATCTTCAATTACTCTTCTACTTAAGAACCCATGATTGCGAAAGTAACGACAATAGAGCTCTCAAGGAATGTTATACAGTAAATAATGGCATTCTGAATTCACCCCATGAAATGCTTACGATGACCATATGCTCATTGCAATTGTATCCACAATTGACCAGGAACGAAAAGCGGCCAATGCTGCAGATCATCAGTCCCACTCTTCTCGTCATACCTCCTACGTCAATGGCGTTTGGTTACCATTGCAAAACATAATACCAAATGCTGCAACCGCGTCACATGGAAAGATCAGACATATCTGTGTAGGTGTCAATAATATGTACCACACCACACGGGTCACAGTGTACCTCAATGATCGTGCTTGTTTTTTTAACAAGGAAATTACGCTCGTGCGTGTTAATTCATGCCAGCAATGTCTGGTATGCGACAAGAGTTATGCGGATATACACTGTTGCGAATTCAAGGTGATAAAAAGATGAGTGGCATTTCACCTGAAACTCGCCTGCAATATCCGCATCAACTGCTGTGGTACAGCCCTCAAGATATCCGGCGTTCTTTTACACCGATAATCACCATGTATTATCTCGCTCTCTCTCTTCACCCTATTGCCGTCTCTACAGAATTATCTCGCAGTGTGTATCATCATTACGCCAGACCTCGTCGCCCTGTCCGTCATCAAATGATTCTTGAAACACTTGTCCATCCTGTTATATTATCTAAACGCTAGTAGCAGTCAAAGGCTGTCCTTAATTACAACTGAGCTTCTGTTATTGCTCTTTAATCTATTACTTATGATTGAGGAAAGAGAAGCAGTTAGGCTCTACAACCCGCGCTTGGGCACTAGACGCAACACGTCGCGCAAGAGTACAATTAAAGGTTGCCGACTGGCGCTTAGCGAATCACTCGACCGGTGAGACGGCGCTGTGTATTCTGTCTGGCCTGTAATCGCGGACTCTAAACGGAACACGCTCCATCTGAGATAGTTTTCGGCACTTTGAGATTGGCATCATCAGACATGTTTGATGGTTGCAAATTCTGATGCATCTATGCACAGGCGAAATCACTTGTACATACTATTAGTAAGTCTGTTACGGCTTCAGAATGCTTCAAAAAAATAGAACACACTTTTACATCATTCACATGAAAACCTCAATGTCCTTATCGTTCGACGTCGTACGACGACCACCTCACCTATATAAGCCTTTCCATTCGTACAGCATGTCTCGCACGGAAGGCAGACCATGAAACCTTGAGCTATAAAGTCCGCTTATTTCCATATATATATATATGCAATGAATATTGAATGTAACTTGCAAATGATACATGTACACTATGTTCTGCCCACTCTAGATAAGGCACAACGCTTCGCACCATAGCCTAGATGTCCTCATTCTTCTTCGTGGAATAAACTGACGTGCTTGCATGCATATTTTTCCCCGGCAGTTTCTAAGAACGCATAACGTCCTTTGGCAGAACAAGCGGAGAACCGCGAAGAGATAACCGCCATGAAAAGTGATAGCGCGAGCTTATTGGCGTGTGCCATATTTCATCTGTTGTCTGGCTACCACCCATCTATAGTTATCACTGCACACCACGCTTTACGTAGACGAACGATAATTGCTGCCGACAGGCAACTTAGTTTCGCAGGTTGCGATTATTTTTTACTGGCTTTCAGGCAGTTCACGGTACACGCCTCCTCCACTACGTTATCAGGTTTAACTAAAGCCTCCCCTTAGATAACCTCAATAGTGACTAAGACGACCGCCCTATTTTACGACAGCCAGAGAAGGAGCCAAGGAACAGAAGCGGATGCAATATCTGATAAGAGACGGAAGGCCAATAAATTGTGCGATAGCGTGAAGTGCATGTAAGAGGGAGAGAGAGGGACGGACAGAGAGAGAGAGCTAAACAGATAGAAATCGTGTTGGGAAGGCAGGGAGGCTAACTAGGCTGAGCCCAGTTAGCTGGCTACTCTGCGAAGTGCCACAATGCCAAAATGCCGAATTTACCCATTCCGTACGTGTGACGCGCGACCGTTCTTGGCCAATCCTCGCGAATGCGTTACGTCCCACTGTGACATAACGTTTACATGATCGTTAAAAGCAGCCCGTGTCGTACTCTTCTGTCTGCACACCTAGCATGGCCAATCTTCCCTCGACAAGCATTTCACGTGCGTGTCTTTGGACACGGCGTCGGCGTCTCGCATTGTGTTCTCTGTCGCTTAATAATTACATATATGTTGGAAGATAAGGTACGCTATAGTGCTGGCTGTCTGGTCGAAACGTTTTAATGAACCATTTCCCCATTAATGCAAGCATTGTGAGATCAACCAGCACATTGTATATAAAAGTTATAAAGGAGTAACAGACACACACACACACACACACACACACACACACACACACACACACACACACACACACACACACACACACACACACACACACACACACACACACACACACACACGTACGCACACACGCACTCACAGAGATAGAGAGAGAGAGAAGGTGAAAAACAAATAAGGAACCAATTTACACGAGTTGAATTTTCTTAACTCTCACCCGCTGCGGTGGTCTAGTGGTTATGGTGTTCGACTGCTGACCCGCAGGTCGTGGGATCGAATAGCGGCCGCATTTTCGATGGAGGAGAAAATGCTCGAGGTCTTTGTACTTATATAGATTTAGGTGCACGTTGAAAGACCCAGTTAGTCGAAATTTCCGAAGTTCTCCACTACGGCGTCTTTCATAATCATATCGTGGTTTTGGGACGTTAAACACCAACAATTATTACTATTATGCAACTCTTAAAACACACCAAAAAGTTCAGATGATAAAATAGCTCTTTATACGAAAGGCAACAGAACATTAAAAAAAAAATACAATGAGAGCGCTCACCGTGCATGTGAACAAAGCTATTTTTATGCTTGAGAATGCTGCGTCAACTTGCGTACAGTTTACTCCTGAAACGTAAGCACTGCGCACAGAAGTGAAGAGTGATATGTAGAACTGCCGCTTCTGCTGCAACAACACACTTGCAAAACAAAGGTTCTTTTGAAACAAATAGTGGCACTAGCAAGACCACCTCAGCCACTTTCTACATATCTGCCTGGTGAAGCTAGAGTTACTGTGAGCGCGGGGAAAACAAAAAAGAAGACGAGGGCTGACTACTGCAAACTATGAACGTGCTTTTTTGCGAACCGTTTTTATTTAGAGTAAGTTCAAATGTGTCCACTCACGTAGACTTGTCGGGAAAAAAATAAAAGCCCAACGTTCCCGTATAATGTAGTTCCTTTGCTCCTTTTCAGGCGAAACCTTATGGCTGCGGCAGGTCAAAGGAACTAGTAAAAAAAATTAATTCGATTAGTGCTCGTCAGCTAGTGGAAATACAATTTTGTTATAAACTCAGTACTGTTGCTCACGTATTACTAATTTGCTGCCGCTAAACCTCATCTAGTATTTGCTTATCGAGCCGTTGTCACTCCCACTGCTCGCAAGCGGGGCCTGTTGGCCCGAAAATTTGGAGACCACTGACCTAGACATTGAGACATTGAAACTCCCATAAGAGAGAGAGAAGTTACTGCTGTACAGAATTGAAGTAGAAACATTTTATGTATTTCTGAGTATATTTCTTTTTTTTTCGCTGGCACTATAACAGTGTGTATCCTGTGCATTTCAGATTATGTTAGATATTACGCTCCCATATATCATTTTCCAATATATTTCTCTATAAAGTACTCTTATTTGGAATTTATTCTACATAGAGAACGTTACTTAAATATTAGCCAGATACTGAATAACGATCATACTGTATAGTTTTAGGAATCGTTTTTTTTTTTTTTTTTTCATGGAAGCGCACAAAATAGACGGATGCCATCTGTTGAAAGAGAAAAAAATGCCCATCGGAATATCGTCGGAAAAGAGATATCGAAAGGCATATGTTTCTGAAAGCTGTTTTTCGTGTTTCCACTTGTGAGCACCAGTATTAAAACGCTAGTAAGAACAGACCGAACTACAAGCTTCCGGTCCACAACTTTGCACATGCACATTTGCTACTACCTGAGCACGTAATCCCTTTCGTTTTTGCAACAGTTTTTTAGTGCGCCAGTTTTGTAGTCATCACTAGAGACCGGATTATAGGCAAATGCCTATTTTTTTCCTTGCGTTCCTATCGCGCCACTTTGATATATGAGCATGAATTAGGGGTAAAGGAGGGCTTTTATAGTGTTTTTATAGTGCCTATAAATGCCTATTTTTGGGGTTTGTGCTTAAATGTCTATAAGTGCCCATAAATGCCTATTTTCAAAATTGGTGCCTATATGAACGCTATTTAGCCTCAAATTTTGCTTTCGAGTACAGTTTGAGACCGTAATTCATGTTACCGGGCAAAATTGACGTTCCGGAACTTTATGGGGTGCAACAACCTATAGTTCCCTAGTTCAACAAATATCCGGGAAGCAACCGGTAGCAGCAGTGAAATGGGACGCGCCGGCCACCTTACCCCCCCGCACTGACATGGCGCGAGCGGTTAGAACAGGAGAGAGGAAAGGACGCTATTTCTGCAACCCTAAATGGGAGCACGTCCCAGGCGGGAAGGCGGGAAGAGGAGAGGGGAAGAAGAGGAGAGTGGCGTCTAACCGGCGGCTTTTACCGCCGGTTCTCGAGTCCAGTGTTCCCATGGAATTGAAGCACCTCCTTGAAGACTTGGGCGTGGTGGAGGGCTTTAGAAAACAGGTGGTGCCTGCGCGCAGCAGCAGGAATATGGAGAGCGAATGCAAAACAATGGAGTGCCGTCAGGGGAAAATAGAAAGTAGGTAAAAAAAATCAGATGTGCACATGGCTTTTGTTTCCTTTGCAATTTACTCTTAAAGGGCGCTTCACCAGATCACATTAGAAATTTTAGTCACATACTGGAAGTGTTCGCGTGCCCAATGAAGAGCTTTGTACCACAAGAACTTTTTAATTGGTTCATTACGAGCCGCGAAAGCATGATGCCGTTAGATGAGCTTGAAACCTTTACCACTCGCAAGCCAAATTCCTTCCCTGCCCTCTTCGGTATCAGAGAAACTCGGAGCCGGAAGATCACACGGCGTTGACGCATCAACACGCCATGCGCACGCAAGATTACACTATGTGCACATGACATGCCCAAGCCAGGTCGTGCGCACAAGCGGTGTTGTATTGTTTCGGCGTTCGCTCTATAGTGTACTGCCTGTTTCTGTGGGATGGATCCCTCTATGCGTTTGGAGAGGCTGGCATGGATCTTGTATCCTTACCACGACACAGCGCGTCGCACAGCTGGAACTGCTGTAAGGAACGATGCGCCAAAAACATGCTAAGCGTTTTCAGGGCTGGCGCCGGCACGACGCTGGAACGGCGAGAACATGAACACAAAAGAAATATAGGCAGCTGAGTCTCGCATCGCTCTCGATTCGAAGAAAAAACTAAAGAAAAGTGCGCACACATTCCGTTTGTATGTTTTAATATTTCTATTAACTTTCATTCTTCTTTTCAAGCAACAGTTGCACAAATTACACATGTAGCCTCGAATAATTCTCGCAGTTTCATGTACTACAGTGACATACACAGGACCATTCCTGGTTGAACTTCACCTCCCCCCACATTGGCGCGCGCGCCCGTGAGATAAAGGGCACGAGGCATTCAGTCTGACATGTCACCTCCTTCCGGGGAGCGTAGCGTTGCAAATCTTGGCAGACGTGATCGTTAGCGCAATGCATGCATTACACTTCTAGCTCGAAACGCTCAAACCTGGTAAGGGGCCCTTTATGGTGTTCACACAAAGAGGAGAAATTGACTCTGCGCTATTAGACCCGGCCAATACAAGGCTAACAGACCCTTCTGGCCTTTTAGCGGTCTGGCTATTGAATCCTGTGCTGCCCTTCCCAGCCATGCCGAAAAGAAGCAGACCCAGGAGCGTGTTTATTCGATGGTTGACACTTAACTTACCATTCTGGACAATAAAAGGAGAGACCGTGTTCTGGAAACCGTGCCCGAAGAGGGACCATTGCATGGCTATGTTAAATCATTAACGCCTTTGTACAATCATAAAATATAACATTTGTTTGCTTTCCTGTCGTAGACCAGGTCGCGCACGTCCTTATTCGAAAATTTGAGTTTTTGTAAAAATTTATTGTGCCTATATTTACGATTTTGGGGGCCTAAAACTGTGTTTTTCCTGCCTATTTTTGGCGCCTAAAACACGATTTTTTAGTGCCTAAAAATCCGGCCTCTAGTCATCACACAATAAGCAACCACCTAAACAAACGCGCGAGCAAACGCATAACACGAAAGTACTGAGAAAAGCGATGAATGTAGTGTGCATCTTTCAATTTCAAGGTGCTTTTTTTTTAAGTCATGAGATTTAGAAAATAAGGCAGCTTCCGACTAGTGGTGCCAAGCCTGACGGAAGTGATGAGCTGGTCAGCTTTCTTTGTTTCTCTTCGGTTTTCTCTTTCTTTCCTCCCGTTTTTCTTTCTTTTTTCTCGTTTCCCGTTCTTTGTCTTTTTTTTCTCTCTTTATTTCTATTTATTTCTATTTATTTTTATTTTTCTTCCCATTTTATCCCTTTCTTTCTCTCTCTCTTTCTATTTCTGGCTTGCTTCCTTTTTTTTCTATTTTTATACCGTTGTTTTGCATGCGTTACGCCAAGCGACGACAGCACACGACAACATACGACAGCCCGGGCCCCTAAAGTGCTCCGCACTTGATATCATCATCAAGGAGCTCGAAGAACAAGAGGAAGAGGACTTCTCCTTGGCGCGAGCGCGCCCAGTATGCTACAGATGGCTATTCTATACGTGGTTTGGCTAGCGGTGCGCCAAGCTACATGAGACGACGACAGCATACGACAGCCTGGGCCCCTAATGTGCTCCGCACTTAAAAAATGAATCCTAAATATTATCATATTCGAAGGGTTGGGGGGCAAGGATACTTGACCTCTAATAGTGAGGGATGTACTCTTCATGAATAAGTTTCGAAGCTGTCAGTTACGTTGTAACCTGACTGGAATATCGTAACGGAAAAGGGTGTAGCGTAAAAAAACACCAGTATCTTTTTTTTTTCACGTTGCCATATCATTGCTTTCCCTGACAGCGCCTAAATTAAAGCCTTACGCAGTCAACGCGCAGATTGTCATAGTGACGCAATGGTTTCCTCAAGTCGTGTTTCTTGATGCTGCGTCTCGCTCACGAGCCAGCCAATATGCACCGTGACGTAATAATGAGAATCAAAACGCGACAACGTTACCTCAAACGTATGTTCATCAAGCGGCTTTCGTCTCTCCCTTTGACTCACGCAGTCTAGCCCTGAAGAACGAAGTGGATCCCTCATAGGGCTGTGGAGGGTGGCCATGGAGTTTGAGAAGGTTCTACGAGAGGTCGGAGGTTATGGCCTCTTTAATAAGACCATCGTCACGGCAGCGCTGATGCTGTCCGCGTGGCATGCGACGCTGTGCTACTTCGGTCAAGTGTTCATCCACATCACACCGGCGAGCCAGTGGTGCTTCCTCAATTACACAGGCGACAGCTCTACACCACCTGTAGACGTGAAGGAGCTTCCAACAGGTCGCTGTCAGGTGCGTACGCATCATACTCAGCGTTACCGCAACCTACAACACGCTTAATAACGTACCTTAGGGAAATATGATTGTGTTATATGTCGTTCAATCGCTCTTAAGGCACTATAGTGATCACTAACCTGCGAGATTCATTTGGTCGCATCCCTTTACGTAGATTTTTTTATAAAGCGCAAAATGTAACGTAGTGTTGCACGAAGCAAGCATTTGCATCCTCTTCACCGGATCCTGCTAACTAACCACGATATCAGGAATTTGCAAAGAGAACACAATTTCCAAGAGTTAGAAGCGCTGTTGCCATTCACCCAGAAAAAAATTTGGCAGATCCCAAATACCATGGGAATCGATGTTATGCGAAGCATCCGGAAGTAAGGTGACTGGGTTGTAGTCTTTTTTTATTGAGCGAAATGTTACGAAATGGTGCTAAAGATATGTACAAATGTTGCACGCACAGACATGTTGAACAGTCGCATATGTTTCATATAACCAGTAGTTTACAGTTGTGTAACGATGCAAACAGAAACATGGGTATTGCCAACACCAGAAGCCGTAAGCTGATATGTAGATCTTGTGCTTGCAAGGATGGTAGCCCTGGATAGTGCTATGTAATCCAACTACAGTAGATGGCGCTTAAGTATACAACTGAAGTTAACCCGACATGACTCCTTCGTCATAGGAGCGCGTATGTAATGTTTATGAAATTAGATAGCCAGCACTGCAACTACAATATACATTTCACCAATATTACGCCTGCATATGGTGTTCTTCCAAAGCAGTTTCGAGACCTGGCGTGGCTCTGTGGTAGAATGCTTGATTGCCACGCAGAATGCTTGGGTTCGATTCCTGCTGGGACTCTGATTTCTATTCTTGGTATTCCTCGCGTCAACGCCGCCGATGTGCGTTTTTCTTAACGCTGTCGCCTTTTAATTACCTGTGTCAACGCCACCGATGTCAGTTTCTCTTAACGCTCTCGCATTTAAATTACCAATGCCTGTTCTCGCCGTTCCTGGGTAGATATAAATTGTCAAAGTCCTGTGGCGCATACCCGCATTCCGCGGCCCGTGGTATACGGGTATGAGCCACACGTATCTGGTGAAATGAGTTTGACGACGTACGCGACGGGATTTTCCCGTTATTCATGTCATGACCAGCCAGACATATTCGTCAATACCTCTTACCCTCCTATAGAAATTTTGGTCTACCCCAAGTTAAGGAGGCCATCACGAGAGTACCCAGACGTAGGCGGCTAGATAGATAGATAGATAGATAGATAGATACGTAGATAGAAATGCAAAAGTCCTTACAGTACGCAAAGAAATGCTTCGCATTTAATATTTAGGATGTTTGATGCATGCTTCTGAACATGACAAATGAATATAATATGAACCCTAAAGCTGCTGTTACGGCATCAAACTATTTGATCAAAAACCGATAATAAAGCAAGAAGAGGTCTCGCTGAGTGCTATTCCGTAGCCACTAAACGGTGTAAAACAAATCTGCCCGATTCACCTTTATTATTTACAGCTACTCCGGCAGCAGCCCGATGGCACGTACAGCAGCAATGACTCAGCGATCACTAACAGCGGCAGCGAGTGGATAACTTGCCCCACGAGATGGTACTACGATAACAGTGAGATCTACACCACAGTCACCATGGAGGTGGGTTGTCGTATTCCATCGTTTTCGATTGTTAATTAATTAACTTTGCTTGAGCGATAACTGCCAGTCTTTTCATATATCAGCCAAACAGAACAGGTGATTGCATTGTGCGTGTGACTCAACAAGTGGTATTTCTTTATCTTCGCTACCACCTTGAACTTATACAGAATCAATGGGTATGCGGAGACAGCTGGAAGATGTACGCAGTCCACACAGCCTACTTCACAGGGTCCATAATCTCCTATTTACTTTCGGGATTCCTTGCCGACAGGTGAGAACCACATGCCCAAACTGTTTTTCCGGCTTACCTAACTCCTATCTGATGTACCTATAGGTCTAAGATTTTTTTTTATTTCATCCTTACGAACGAAGCGATGACATGAGTCTGTGATGTTTTCTAAAAAAAATTAATTTTTTTTTACAGGATAGGCAGAAAAAAGACAGTAATCCTAGTCATGCTCATCGGCGCTACTGGGAACTTGCTTGGCACATTCTTCCCCACTTTCTCGACGTTCCCAATTTGGAGGTTCATGACGTCCATGGGATCTGATACCGTGTGCACCTACCATTTACGTCATCGGTAAGACAATCACGTGGTCATTTGTCAAAGTGGAAGGAGAAAGTACGTACGACGAGGAGAAAAAAGAAACTGCCTTTAACTGCGAATTAATTGCAGTTAAACCAGATATATAGCATTAACTTCCGCGAGATGATGATATATGGGGCCTTAGAGAAGATTCATTTTGAAGAGCTAGTTGATTCAATTCAGCATAATTGGGTAAGTACGCAGCGGAGCGAGAAAATACAGAACATGGGAAGAACTTGAACTTTATTTGTGTTCCTCATTGCGTGCTGTCCTCTCCGTCGCGTTGCCTAATTAGCTAATTTTGAAGGAGTCATAGAACCGTGTTCATTATGTGTTAGCAAAACTTTCTTAACGTGTGTGTAGTTTAGTCCTTTACATAATATTCTGCCCCACTGCAGCCTTGGAGTACACGGTGAAAGAGCGGCGCACGCTGGTCGCCTTTCTGTGGGCCATCAACTGGTCCGTGCTGGCCACCGCGCTGCCGTGGTACACTTATCTCATTCAAAGCTGGAGGGGCCTCCTTATCACAAACACCGGAGTCGACGCTGTCCTCCTTATCTCCCTCTGGTGGGTGCCATTCTCAAAGCTTTTGTAGGCTGTAAAAAAAGGCCATTACGCTTTGTACGATTGAGGGTGCGTGCATACACAGCACGGAATGCCGTACAGTCAACATGTTTATATCGCATAGCGTTGAAAACGCGAAAACACATGAAAAGTCTTTTTCTCACCGTGTTATAAGTTTGCGGGGTTCGCTAGTCTGCCTCACATTTTATGCAATATTGGCCATATCATGACGCCGTCGTATTCCACCCGTTTTAGCGTTATCGCCAATATCGAACAGTTCGGATCCGTATACACGTCTGTAAGCGGTCCAGTAGTCGAGTGATGAAAGAAAGCCGTTTATTGCTGAGGCAATGACAATTGTATGCAAACATGCAGCAGTCTTCGACGCGTCACACTTGATACTCGGCCACGGGACGTCATATTTTAAAAGCTCTGCCACGACGTTGTTATGGGTGACGTTCTGAATCTTGCAGCGAAGGACTGTTCCGAGCAAACGACAGCGCCTGCAGAGCAAGACGTGTTCGGGTCAACGCAGATTCTGGCCTAATATGTTTCAGCGATCTTATTCCTTCTCCCCTTATTTTTGGTGCTCGTCAAAAGGAAGAAATTTCGGCTTCACTTTGTTTCACTTGTTCCACGTTCCTCTACCATGCAGTAATCGCGTGGACGCCAGACAACCCGCAGCTTCTTCCTTTCTCTTCCTATAGTGGTACTTTGCAGATTTTTCCCGGTGCATACGCCGGAATCTTGTATTTTAGAACTCTGAGCTGCCTATGGCGTTGAATCCCTTAGAACTAATTGTCATTCTGGAAGGTCATTATGTCTTCTTTATTCCGCGCCTTATGCTGACGTACCTCCGCCGACACCGAAAGCTTGACACTGCGACGCACCTTAGTGCCCGCGTGCGGGGAGCGCTCGAACTGAGTAATTCTCGGTCCAGCTTGCGAAGCCCGGCCGTCCCTCGCACGAAGCAGTACAACTAAAACACGCTTGTAAACTAAATAATTTGAGGCTCAATCTCTGATTCCTCTTTTCCCAACCAAATATGAGTGTACGTCCTTCAATGATTGCCAGCGTGTCTGCAACACCAAACCCCACTTCCCACTTCCCACTTCCCAATCTCATCCATCCGAGCCTGAGAATCGCCAACGTCTCAGCCGCCATATGGCACAAAGACACATTCAAACGGGTTCACTGTAACTTGGCGACCTTTCCGTTCTCGAACGACAGCGCATGTGTGAGAATGTATAGGTGCGTGAGCAACTAACTGCTATTCTTTCCAAGCGTAGCGCGCACTATACTCGTACAAAGTAATCTTGCTTTGCCACATGCTTCAATAAAACAGGTGGCTGCCAGAATCTTCTGGATGGTTGCTGTCCGTTGGTAAGAAAAAGAAAGCCCTGCAGACCTTCCAGAAGATTGCTCGATTCAACGGAAAGGAAGTCAGCGAGGAGCGCCTCAACGAACTTCTACAAGTAAGCATCTTTATGAAATACCTTACGCCATTACTCACGCAAACGGTTCAAGACCCATGGCACACTGAAGGATGCTCTTACGGTCAGGGTTGCCGTTGGTGGCTACTTTGCGCCAAATTGGCTACTTTTGGACCCCGTTGGCGACGAAAATTTCTAGTTGGCGCCACCGCTCTTTTTTAAACTTGTGGTTTTACTCATTCAAAATGGTTTTATTTATCCATCAATAGTAAAGACTGTGTTGATAATACCGCTTCTGTTATATTTGGCTAGAAATTCGGCGATAATATCAAATGACATGGCTACTTTGGCTACTTTTGGCGTGGGTGAAATGGGTCAACAGCACTTTCTTACCATCATCGCTGTGCCTAGCTGTGACGCGCGCTAAAGCCTCCTCCCAACCATCCAATACATTACAGGCATGATATTGAAATAGCTAACAACGCTTTATTCGCTATACTGAAAACAGACAGACAGACAGACAGACAGACAGACAGACAGACAGACAGACAGACAGACAGACAGACAGACAGACAGACAGACAGACAGACAGACAGACAAAGCTTAATTCTCAACGACGACAGGCCTATACGTGTGACTCGCTGACGAACTTGAACCGTCTTCTCGTTGTGAGGCCGTTCGTTACACGTAATAACTGTCAACGTAATAAATATGGAATGCCGGTATATCCTACAGGACCTTACACACTTCTCTGACGTTCTTATGCCCCGATCAAAGCAGATACAAGCAAGAAGCTAAATACGATTCGGACACAAGCCTCCAACATGGCGCCGAATCTGTAGCTTCGTCAAACCTCCGACAGATGGCAGCAATTTCGCATAAGGTCTATACCCGCGAACTTCTTAATCTCATCTGTACACCTAACTTTCTGTCTCCCCCCTCGCGCGTTTGCCTTCTCTTGGAAATCCAGTCTGTTACTCGCTACATGCCCTGCCCATGTCCATTTCTTTTTCTTGATTTCGACTAATATGTCCTAAACACCCGTTTGTTCCCGGACCCACTCTGCTCTCGTCTTGTACCTTAAAGTTACACCTATTATTTTCATTTCCATTGCTTGCTGCGTCGTCTTGAATCTAAGTTGAACCCTCTTTGTAAGCCTCCAGGTTTCTGCTCCGTAGGTAAGTAGTACCGGTAAGATGCAGCTGTTCTATACCTTCCTCTGGAGGGATAGTGGTAAACTACCATCCATGACTTGAGAGTGCCTGCCGAATGTGCTCCACCCCATTCATATTCTTCTAGTTATTTAACTTTCGTGGTTGGGCTCCGCGGTCTTTACCTGTCTACCTAAGTAGACGTATTCCTTTACCACTTCCAGTGCCTCGCTACCTATCGCTAAGCGCTGTTCTCTTCCGAGACTGTTGCACGTCACTTTAGTTTTCAGACCTACTATCCCGCTTTCCTTGTCCAATTCAGTAATCATAAGTTGCAGTTCGTCCCCTCAGTTACTCATCAGTGCAATGTGATCAGTGAATCGCAGGACACTAAGGTGTTCTCCATTGACTCTTCCCAATCTAAGGCCCTGAAAACCTGTAGGCACGCAGTGAACAGCATTTGGGAGATCGTGTCTTCCTACCTTACACCATACTTTATTAGAATTGTGTCGCTTTCTTTGTGGAGGACTATGGTGGCTGCGGAGCCGCTCTAGATTTCTTCTAGTGTTTTATGGACGGTTCATTCACGCTACATGGTTCGTCTACGTCTATAGAAGCATGGTATTGCCACAGACGCGTGCTCAACTGCCTTGTTCTTAACGATTCCCATAACGTTGTCTTCGTTTGTTACAGTATTACCTACTGTACACAAGAAAATGTACGCGCAGACGCCAACATTTTCGGAGCCCCCATCTAAGAAGTGAAAGAGGTTTACAGCCTCCTTGTAGGATACGGATAGTTCAAGGCAACTCTGTTTTACTGTGGTGCGCGAACATAAATGCACCGCTGGCGCGTGCAGGCGCTACTAAAGATAACCTTCCTCACTGAGATCAGGATGTCGTCATCGGCGTCGCGAGGCCCCCATTAAATGCACTTTTCTGGAGCTAAGACGAAGTGCACTTACGTCTTTGTTGGTATCTCCACCTCCTTAGGACCCAGAACCCAAAGATGCCCAGGGCAACGACAAAAAACAGCAGACAGGTTTCTGGCAGACAACTGTCGCCGTTGTCAAGTATCCCAGGTTACGCAAGATCGTCATCTTCTCGTATCTTGGTTGGTGAGTGAGCCGCTCTGCAGTTAACTCTGGTGTTCACCTTGTGTACATCTGAATTTTCGTTGCTTCTGATAAGGATGAGCCATTAAACTTTCTTGCCTGACGTAAATTAATCAGTACTATATTATAACACGAAGTTCTTTCTTTTGAATGAGCCCACGATAACACTGCGTAACAACTTTTGAGGTAGTACGCTGAAGTTACGTTTTATTTTTGTATCCTGACTTTTGCTTTAAAAATCGCATTTCACTCCCACTCTTACATCACAACACTTCACAGGGTAACAATCACACGCTGAAGAAAAGGTGCTATAATAATAATTGTCCCACGTTTAACGTTCCAAGACCACGATATGATTATGAGGGACGCCGTAGTGAAGCGCTCCGGAAATTTCGATTTTTTGGGGTTCTTTAACGTGCACCTATATCTAAGTACACGGGCCTTAAGCATTCTCGCCTCCATCGAAAATGCGGCCGTCGTGACCGGGGTTCCATCCCGTGACCTTCTGGTCAACAGTCGAGCAACGTAACCACTAGGCCACCGTGGCAGGTGAAGAAAACGTGCTGATGCTTCCTGGACATGAATACAGTGTATATCAACTACGGAACTTGCCTAATTTTGATGTTACCAGTGCCGAAATGCTGCCGAAAAGCAGAATAGTGAGCAGTATAGTGGTACGTATTTGGAACACGGAGATTATGCGCGTTGCTTTCCAGCAAATACACACTATAAACCCAGCTGAATCTACCAACAAGTCCAAGCAAATAAGCCAAGTTGATTTGCATATACCTTCTGATGTCCTTCTGAACTCTGCTATACATTACAATGCTGACATTCCTCGTATGTCCAACATATTAACAAGCGCGTAAAACGTATCTCCAGATGCGCAATCTAGTTTTTTGTGAGCAGGCCAAAAATTGCATACCGTACCTGTCACACGTAGCTCATTCCGTAGAAACAGGCACAAAGCTTTTAATAACATTACGAACCACTGGATACTCTCCTTGATATGAAGGCCGAACGTCACTTCATTCCTCCGTCCGCGCTACGTTATTGGTTGCACAAGACACTTCACGCATACTTGTGGTGCAATTATTAGGATATCCACAATATATTTGATAAAACAAGGATTTACTTATATATTTCGAATAATAAATATTCAAGAATATACAAAGCACCCCACCCGGAGGTACATATTCAATTTTTATTCTTGCCGCTATTTAGTCGTCACTTCTCCGTGCCTGCGTCGTGTCAGTATGCGCAAGTTCTCTTCATTTGGCTCTTGCTTCATGCACATGCTGTTGGGCATGCGCAGATCTAGGAAAGATGCTTGGATGTCCTGACCACCCCTTTCAAATATGTGTGCGTTTCGCCAATGAACAGCACGTGAAAAACTTATACTGTCTTTCTTCCCACTTGTGAAGTACTGTTATTTTGCTCTGAAAGGTTAGTAGAGGTATATTGTTTATTGAAGAGAACCTTGGTCCGTCACTACCGGAACGCACACATCTTATCTGCATATTTTAACTTTAATATGGCTTTTTTCTTTGTATTCATCGAAATTGGCATGTAGCTGCATTGTTTTTGTCTCTGTATGCCCCAGGAAGTATTTTACGTAGGGGCCGACGCAAAAGTAAATCAGTTTGCTTTACTTCGGAACACTCACTGTGATGCGAATAAATTTATTATAGTTATTTTATTATTATCCTTGATCGTGAACATCCGCGCTGTCAGCATCACAATCAAAATATCTCAAAACACGGATATTTCTTGGACGCACCGACGCCATTGTCTCTCTCTCTCTTATTTTCTTTCTTTGATGCATTTGAGCACTTAACTTAGGTAGCGGACTCCGTAATTTACTATCTCCCGTTACCCTTCCCTGAATGTAGAACAGCGAAGCAGACGTTCCTCTCGCTCATTCTTTCTCACCGCCTCCTCTTACTATCACTCTGAGCCGGTTCCTCCGAATCCCCTGCTTGTAGAAAGTAAGCCCCTCGCGTCATATGTCCCGTGATTTTGTTTTCGCAGCTTTATCGTGTGTCTGTGCTACAATTCGAACGCCCTTGGCTTGGGCCGCCTGGGGTTGAACCTGTACGCCATCTACTCGATCGCCATCGCCTTCGAGATGCCCGTCAACGTTCTGTGCATCACGGCGCTGGATATCCTGGGCCGGCGTTGGCCCAACGCTGGCTTCATGCTGCTCGGGGGGAGCCGTATGCCTGCTGATGGCCATCGTGAGAACTGGTACGTCTATAGGCACAGTTACATCAGGAAGCAGTGGCATGGGAATGACCTCCGCATGTGACCTCGTGAAGCTTTCCACGCGTCTAGGGTTCGTACGTGCATTGGAGGTTCAGACAATAATTCACGCCTTACCGTACTATTTCGCACCGGGTGCACTCTTCATTTTCTCCGTTTCGTGCTGTGACTGATACGAGGTAAAGTTTTAGTCTGTTTCATCTTCACAAGAATTGTTGTCAGTGTAACAATGCGCCTTCAAAGAGAGTAAGTTATAATTTGGGGTATTAAAACACTACAAAATAGTCAGAGTTGCCTCTCCGTGCAAGAGCACTGAATTGTTCGATTCATTTCTGATGTTGCGGTATGTTATTGCATCGCTCCTCCTCTCTTAGTCTCTTACTGCGTTACTTACAGTTTACCTGCCACTGCGGATGTATTTTCTTCGAACGTTGCAGGTAGGCTGTGACACAGGTTCCCTATACGTCCTCAATCTACCCGTCAGAACCCTTGATTGCACTTCTTTTTTCAGATTTAGTAAGACACTCTCAGCTGCTTCTTTGTCGCACTCGCTGCCTGTGTCTGCACACGACGTTTGAGCTTAGATACTGTATTGCGAGCTACAGTGAGCAAAAAAAATTAATTGATGCCAGTTTGAACTTCAGTCTCTTCAGTCTCCTTCAGAGTGCCATTGGGGAACTTCGCGGCCGTAAAAACGAGATCTCATGAATGGGAGGTATCATGTATGGTCGCTTCTGAAATGAGCCTAGTCGAAGGTTAACTAGTAGGGGTGTGAGAATAGGGAATTTTAGAACCGAATCGAAAATGAAACGGATATTGATGACACCGAATCGACTACGAATACAAATTAAATACTGTCTCAATATAATTCGAATAGTAAGGCAACCATTTTTCAAAGCAGTCCTAGACTGGTAATGTAACAATTTTCAAGACAGCCCAAGAATTCCACAACATTTTATGTGAAACAAATATTCACCAAACAAAGGACGATATTATGATTACTTTTAACCGACAAAAAATGCCAAAAAAAAATTATTCAAACCAAGGCAAGATCGTATACAGCAGCAATAAGAGCCTTCAAAATATTTTGTAAATGGAGGCTGAAATCCAGCAGTGATTACGGTTTTCAAGGGGGTGCTTTGTCAAAAGCTTTTAAATGAAACTAACACATAAATATTAAGCAATTTTCATGAGTTAACATCTTCATGGATGTCATGGTGAAGGTAGTGGATTGATGACACTGTCGCTTCAGCGAAACGTTTAAGCAAAACGCCTTCATCCTGTTATCAATATAGCGTCGATAGTCCCACAAGTACATGGACTGCATGCATCTGGGCAATTCTATGACGAAAACAAGATAACTTACTCCTAGCTGTTCCAACGTCTCGTACTTTCGAGCATTTTTCGTCGCTGCCAATTATTCGAAAAACATTCGAAAAATATTCGGTATTTCAAATATGCACTATTCGATTCGAGTATCGAATCGATTAGAAAGCTATTCGATTCATTATTCAAAATTTTCCAATACTCACACACCCCTATTAACTAGCAATGTCAGAAGGTATGACTACACCTTGTGGTACGAAGTTGGTTAGAGCAGCAAACATCCAAGATTAACAATGTAAGCATTGAATCTTACGTATGCAGTCACACCACGCAGCATGCCGAAGCCTGATTTTGCAAACGCTTGCACCACGTAGCTTTCACACTTGTCCTGGTTTATGTTTGTACCCCTGAAAAGGAAACACATAGGTATTGAGAAGCGACGAGGATGTTCCTATGATGCGCTTTTTAATTCTGTAGCGTACTTAACGATTGCAGTCGGGGAAAGAAGGCAATCCAGCACTTGACGTAGCGAAGAAAGAACTGAGTGTTTATGGTATGCTGCGGAGGTTCCCAGCTAAGTGGCGCGTAGGGCCAGAAAACATCTATATGGTAGGGCGCGGTCTTGTAGCTCCTTATATACCGCCCCATAGGTGGCGTAGTGAGCGACCATGGGAAACGATGGAACATGTACTGATTGAATGTGGCGATATCCAACCATGTATAAGTGTGGGCTCGAGTCTACATGAAGCCTTGGGTTTTAGGGACAATAATGGACAGCTGAACACGTCCGCGATAGAAATAATTAAGAGACGGTTAGAGTATTGGTAGCAGAAAAGTAGAGATAAAGGACAAAAATAAATAATGGGGAAAAATAAGGTCATTCTGCCTTAAGAGGCAGAGAGATGGACCGTGAATTTATATTTTTCTTTGGAATAATAACATAGATTTAATCAATGTAGATAAGGCATTAGGCCAACATGAAACAAGGAAGTTTTTTTTCCCAATTTTTTTTTCGAGCCTGGTGGCAGACATGTCAGTCTCCGTTATAAAGGGGACGCTCATAGCATCCATCCATCCATCCGTAGCTCGATGGCACTTTCGGATTACTCTAAGCGCGGTCAAACATGACAAATTGTGAGACGCAAACCTCAAGCGTGTGCGGGACAAAGGTATGGTGGCATAACAAAGCGTTACATTCCTCCTCTTTGTGTCACAGATGATCCGACGTGGACGTTGGTTATCGGTGTCGTCTCGATGATGTCTTTCGCGGGAGGTTACAACATCACGTTCCAAGCGTCTTCTGAGCTGTATCCCACGGTGATCCGAGGACGCGTGCTCTTCCTTCAGCGTCTCGTGGGCGACATCGGAAGCCTCCTGGGAGCCCAAGTGGCGTCCTTGGTAAGCGTTATGTTCCTCTCCGTGTCCTATACTTCACCCAGGCAGATGGCACTCCTGGCATGCGGACTCGCGCTGAGGTGCGTCACGCTATTTGAGTAACGCCGTGTAGCAAAAGAAACTACACGATCCCGTTCGAGCTTGCACCAATGGATACGCCCGGACTCCAAATGAACGTTTAATTGAATTTTGAAACCCTTTCATAGGCTCACATTTCATTCGCTTGCTCCCTCACGTTTCTCGTTATAAACAAGTACCCCACTCAGGCGACTGCAGAATATGAGCAGCGAAAGCTGAATTCAAAATTCTCTGGCCATGCAGGCTGTAGAAGATAACGAATTATATTTAAAGATTGTAGGGACAGATTACGCAAGTAATCTTCAAGCTTTACTGCAACGAAATTGTCTTTATAACAATAACACATCGAGAATCTTGTCCCGATCATGGCTTTTCAGCCAATATCGCTAGACTTTCAATCAAAATGATAGGGTTTGAGTTTCACGACACGCAGGCTGGTTGTAAGCGTCCATAGAGTCAAATATAGAATCACTCGGATGTACAGTGTCAATGCCACAAATTGAATACGGCTCACGGCAGTATATGTCATATCGTGCACACAATCTTAATACGCGGTATGATGGAACCTAAACTGTTTTGCTCCTGTGTCCCACGCAGACCGAGTACGACAAGTACCTACCGATGATGGTAATGGGAGTGCTGAGTTTGATCGCTGGCGTGCTGCTATTCTGTCTACCTGAGACCCTAAACCAGGCGTTGCCTCAGACCATCGAGGACAGCGAGAACTTCGCCCGTGGACAGTCATTTTGCTTCTGCCCGCTCGTGTCTGCAAGGCGGAACCGCCGCAAGGCACGCCGCCAGACAGAAACAAACGGCGTGGTATGACGTAGTATTCCAATTCTTCATTGAAAAACCAAACTACCAGAGCTGGGACATTTACTCCACGCAGTTGCGCAAAGGATCCCATGGACGGCGAAAGAGCAAGAATTGCTCTTTCGTCGTCCATGAGATTCTTGGTGCTGCTGCGGGAATTATGTACATACCTACTAGCCAATCAGTCTGTCCTTTTGACATTTACTCATTTACGCATCTCGGTTTCTTAACATGCAGCATTGCGTTTTTAATGCAGCCATTGAAGACTGTATGGGTTACATAAAAGAGTATAGGGTAGTTGCTGATTCGGTCGCGGTTCTTTATACCAATCGCAATATAGTTAACCTATTTGAAGCTTTGGTTTTAAATGCGAAGCATTTCTTAGCGAACTTCGGCGACTTTGAGCGCATCTATCTATCTATCTATCTATCTATCTATCTATCTATCTATCTATCTATCTATCTATCTATCTATCTATCTATCTATCTATCTATCTATCTATCTATCTATCTATCTATCTATCTATCTATCTATCTATCTATCTATCTATCTATCTATCTATCTATCTATCTATCTATCTATCTAGCCGCCTACGACTTTGTGCTCTCCTGGCCGTATCGTTAATGGGATTTAAACCAAAATTGGTATGGCATAACATGACTGTATGACAAACATGAATGACTGGTCATATCATGAAAATCCCGACTGACTCGTCATGAAAAGTATGATTTACATGCCACGCTCATGGCGCACTCGCGGCCGTTTCGTTGGCTTGATAAACACCAAATTTGGGATTGAGTGACGTGACTGTATGACGAACATAAATGACAGTTGGTAATATGCAAATAATGACGTGCATGTCATGAACAGCATGATTTACATGCCACGCTCATGCGCGCTCGCGGCCGTTTCGTTAGCTTGATACACCAAACTTGGTACTGAGTGACGTGACTGTATGACGAACATAAATGACAAGTGGTAATATAGAAATCACGACATGTCATGTGAGACATGACTTGCATGCCACGCTCATGGCGCGCTCGCGGCCGTTTCGCTAGCTTTATATGCACCAAGTTTGGTATTGCGTGACGTGACTGTATGACGAACATGAATGACAAGTGGTAACATGAAAATCATGACATGTACAACGCTATTTACATGCCACGCTCATCGTGCGCTTGCGCCCAGTTCGCTAGCTTGATATACACCAAAATTGGTATTGCGCGACGTGACTGTATGACGAACATAAATGACAGGTCCTAACATGTAAATCATGACATGCAAATTATGTAAAGCATGATTTGCTCCTTCATGGCTGCTTCGCATTACATCGATTCTCACAGTGCGTGGGATCTGCCGGCTTTTTTCAAAAAAAGAATATAAACAGAAGGAGGCAGATGAATCTGCGATCAAGAATTATAAAAGATGGCTGAAGGACTAGTGTCACCAGTGTCGTAAAGTTAGGGGACATACAAAGAAAAAAAAAACGAGTACCTTTAGCGCATTGAATTGTTTTTAGAGTTTAGTGGTCTGTCAGCGCGAAGGGCTGTTTGTAGAGGTCGACGATAGACTAAATAAAGGCAAATATAACTAGGGTAAGGCGGGGCACAATGAGACGCGGGCAAAACGCGACATTTTGACTCTGCCGAACTCTATAGCTAATACAAAAAGTAATTTTCTTTGTTTGTTTATTTCAGCAATAAGTGTTGGTAGTTTTCCACCTTTTTATGTGTAAAAGTTGATGATTGCTCACAGGGTTCGCGCGGAAAAAATTACGCGGCAGGTGTCAGTGTGTTCGTGACCCGTCAAAAAGGGGAGAAATTCTGCTCGGCCAAATTTTCGGATCCGTGCATGAGGCTGCTCCGGCATCAGTACAACAACCCAAGTATTTATTTTGTTACTTCATACTACTAACTACATACCACCAAAAGTTTAGTTCATTTGGTGCCCAGGGCCAAAGCGAAAATTTTTTGAATTCGGGCATGTGAGGGGGGCAAAACGCGACAAAAAGGCATCGAATTGCCTTAGAGAGTGTGTTATGAAGTGAACCATTTACTTACACTCATTATATACTATATTTCTTTGTTTAGGAGGGTTCGGACGTACAAGAGAATATGATGTAGAGCTTCCTGGGAGGAAAACCGCATGAAAAAGCACTGACTGCTGTTCAGGACAGGCTTCATTCCATTTCGATGAATCGAGGTTTTTCCGCGTTCCCAAGGATGCTCTCAAGAGACGCATGAAAAAAATTAGAAGAATCTCCAAGTCAAGCCGTTCACAAAGACGTCTTGGGATCGATTTTTAATGACATTTCTCCAATACCGAAATTAAAGAACAAAAAAAAAAAGCGCTTTTTAATTTCATCGCCTCACAAAGCCCGGCTCACGAAGTTGAAACCCACGGAACGCCGGTGCAGTTCTGCATCAAAGCGGCAAAAAGAGGCAAAGAAGATGCGTCAGAACATATCTAGCCTCCAATTGTTGAATAATCCAATGAAGTGCAAGCGCTCAACAAAAGACAACATTAGCAAAAAGAAAGACTGGCGGCATTCGATGTGGAAGGAGTTTTGGAGCAACACAGCGCCGGGTTCTGTCTGTATTCAATACGTGGAGTGCAAGGACTGGGGTCATAAAGATTGCGTGGGTGCCCACGGAGTAAATTTCAGGTGCTACCAGGCCCGTAGCCAGAAATTTTTTTTCGGGGGGGGGGGGGGGGGGGGCACCTGTTGAAAACCTTGAAAACCCCCCTATTTTCCTTATTTTTTCTCGGTAAAACACCCCCCCTCAATCCGAATTTCAGAGGGGGGGGGGGGCTAGCCCCCCCCCCCCCCCTGGCTACGGGCCTGGGTGCTACTATTGCAAGAACTGAAGGAATGAAATTTTTTCACACTGTCTCATTTTGCCCCACGCAGGGTCTCGTTTTGCCCCGCAGGTTGGGGAAAAATGAGACATCTGATACATTTTTTATTTCTTTTTAAAATAAGCCTTTGAACAGTGGCAACATGGCCATATTTACGTAGCACATACCTTGTACCCAGAGGAAAGTTTCTGCATCGACGTTTAACGGCAACGAGGGAAATTTAAAAAAAAAATTCACTATTTGCACATTTTTGTCGCATTTTGCCCCACCTTACCTAATGTGGTTGCACCAGACGATAAGCCATCCTAAAGAAGATGACAACCCAATACATTTAAATACATCCATACCAATAAACTGTCATAGACAGACAAGCCTGCAGGCAAAAGTTTTAGTTTCTCCTTTCATAAAGGGTCGTTGAGCTATGCCTACATTACAGGAAGCTGTAGTAAACAGTAGCCGCGAATGATTTACGTCTACGTATTAGAGAATTAGAGCTTGCATCCCCCCACATGTCAGACTACTATGCTCATACATAAAAAAAAATCAGATTGTGCAGAAGTTAATTGTACACTCTCGCACATGCTCTGGCAATGTCCCGCGTTACCTCAGGGACCTCTCACCAGTGAGTCCGACTGGGAAGAGGCACTCAGGAGCTCTGAGCTCCAGCACCAACTAAAGGCAGTCCAGAGGGCCCAAGAACCAGTGATGTTCCGTGCAGGGAATTTTCCCTTTTTCAGGGAATTTTCGACAGTCATTTTGGACGAAAGGGAAAAAGGGAATCTTCGCGATATTGCAGGGAATGTTGAGGGGCGGCGAAATTTTTTTTTATAACGATCAAAAGACTGTGGACATGAGGCTTTCGCATGTCGCAACCCAGTCAATATATATTGGCTGGGTTTTAAAGACCCAGTCAATATATATTCTAGTCACTTCGCATTTATTTATTTTTTTCTTTATACCACCACAAAAGCTTGTTTTATTTCACAATATTTAGTCACCATTATTGAAAAGTTGACGTGCTTTTTGTACAAAATGTGGTGCATATAGATAGAGCGTCTGCTAGGCACATTAATGTACGCCACGTCAGTCATGTACAGCATTCATTCCGCATCGCATACCGCTTAAAGCGAGCTCTAAGGTAGCTCCTTCGTAGTATTAAAAGCAGATCTCAGAGGCGATGCTTTGAGTTGGGCAGGAAAGAAGAGAAAGCGATGGGAAGAGCCGGAAACACGTCGAACATTATACATACATATATATATATATATATAAAAGGAAGGGATAACGCAGGACCCGGATGTAACAGTTCAAAAAATATATATCAAGCACGTAGGAAAAAAATTGTTCTCGGAAGGACTGACGAAGGCCGGTCCCGCGGCCGAAACGTCAGTCCTTCCGAGAACAATTTTTTTCCTACGTGCTTGATATATTTTATATATATATATATATATATATATATATATATATATATATATATATATATATATATATATATATATATATATATATATATATATATATATATATATATATATATATATATATATATATATAAAGCTTTTTGTGCAGGGAAATATGCGGGGATTTTTGGCGATGTATGCGGGGAAAAATGCCGGAAATGGGGAATTTTCGGGCCTCGGAAAGGGAAATATTCTGTCCAGGACGGAACATCACTGCCAAGAACTGGCGGAACGCCTCCACGTTCCCGCCCCGACTCGGGCGTCGCCTACTGTAGCGGCTGCGAGGGTGTCCTTCATGGATCGCCCGGCAGCTTAAGCTCCTCAGGACCTTTAAATAAAGTTCTTGACTGACTGACTGACAGACTACGGAAAGACTAAAATAGCATGTGCTGATCAAGATCGGTGCCGGAACCAAAGTGCGCTAAAAGGAGGAATTTGTATTATCCCGCCGCAAGACAGACGCGCATGTGTGCGTCCCACATTTGAAGGGAGATGGCGCTAGGAGCTTCAAGAGGATGGAAATATCATATTGCGATGAGGTCATGGGTCTCGGAGCATTGCCAGCATTGCCACCGCAGTTTGTGTGTGACATTGATGACGCCGAACGTCAGTTGTGTTCCGTAACGACCTAGCGCTAATGTCACAAGTGATGCAGAGACGGTCTTTAGGCGGCTATTACCCCGGCAGGCAAAATGACTGCTGTTGATCGTCTGGCACCGTCTTAATGACACCGATGCTTGTTCTCAAGATGCAGGGCGGCGCTTACAAGTAGCATCTCGTGGCATACAAATTACATATAACGAGTTCTGCCTGCACAAAGGCAGGAACATGCCATGAGAGAGGAGCAAACATCAACGCGCCCTCCTGAGGGCTGCAAAACATAAGGAGAACATAGTTTTCTTTGCAACTTGTACGATTACGATCGCTTTCACTTTTGCGTCACTTGATGACGTTTGCTGACGGTATTGGCGTGGGTTTTATACCTTCTTTCCGCGAAGATACGTCCAACGTAATGTGCTCTCAATAGCGACCAAGGTAGATGCAAACCTAGTATTCAGGATGGTGTAACCATCACCAGGGGCCTAGCCAGAAATTTTTTTACGGGGGGGGAGGGGGGGCGGGGGGTTCAACTATACTTTATATATGTTCGTGCGTGCGTTTGTATGTGTGCGTGTATCTACACGCAAGCAAAATTGAAAAATTTCGCGTGGGAGGGTTGAACCCCCCCCCCCCCCTGGCTACGCCACTGACCATCACTGGCTTAGCAGGGCTTTTCTCTACAACGTAAAAATGCAATGAGATGAATATGTAATTACTTTTGTCAGAGTAATCATTAAATATAGCGCACAGCCTCATGTTTTTTTTTTTCTTTTTTTTCTGTTCCTACCACCAGGAAGCGAAATCCTCTCCGAACAACAGCGTTTTGCAAGCACGTCTGTGAAGTTCTGTGTAAGTAACGAATACATCGAGACCTGGCGAGAGGGTGCCTACCAATAGCAAAGGCGCGCTGCCCTTTGTTCCAATCGCTCATCGCTCGACGGTGTCGGTGCGCACTTCAATAGAACTACTGCCAACTGACCAAAGATGACCGCTAAGAAAACCTTTGCTAAATCGTGAATTCTTGTTCCTCCCCTTGTGTTTTACTTGGAGGTAGTCTTTTTTTTTTTTTCGCCGAAACGGTAAGCCCATACTAACTTCGGCTGGGCTGTTTGTGTGGTCACAGTTGCGTCGTTGACAAAGAAAGCAACAAAACTGCATCGTTGCCTCCCATGTCTAACCCGACACAGGCTGAGCCTGCCAATGCACTGCAAATACTGCCGTGAGCGTGGCCTTGCGTGATCCAGCAGGGCTGCATTAAAAGAAACCGGACACAAAGCCCACCGGCACCAATAAACGGCTACTTCCCTCAGAGACGCTTCAGAACTATTTTATTTCAAAGCACAAACTTCTTCGCACGTGTAACAACTGGAATCCTTCCTTGTGGAACCATTTCTCGACGCCAGAAAGTTCTGCAGCACGCATGTGCGGGATCGAACTCGCTACGAGCACGTCACATCAGGGACGCATCAGGCTGTGAGCAACAACACCTTGACAAGGCCACACGCTCCACTGTAATTCTTCCTCATCGCTTTTCGGTTGATTGCCGGCTGGCACACTCTGACGACGCGCATCGCGATTTCCTACAACACAGTGCCAACGTCAGAGCGTTGCTGTGACGTGCACGTATCCGCCACCGTACTGAACCGTATCGTTATTTGCCTTGTGAAAACCCTACGCGCGGGAACGCCAGAAAAAAAAAAAGGAAAAGAAAATAGAAAAACAGATTTGTACCAAATGTGATGTTACCGAAAGAAAACGTGGACATTTGAAACGATTCCCGTATTATTGGCCTTTGAAGAAGCGAGGAAGAGAGAAAAATACAGCACGCCGTTCCTGAAAGCTTTTCTTTTTTTTTTGGCGGTTCCTTATTAGCATAGCTCAATAATAAAAAAAAAAAGACCACCGAGAGCCTTTTCTTTATTCCTTTAAATAAAAGTGCTGATTAAATACAAAAAAGTACAGATTGGTTTCCTATACTAAGTGTCGAAAATGTTTGGGTCTTAAGAATCATAAAAAGTAGTGAGTTGTCCGCCTTGGAAAATTTTGATTAGTTGTAGCGATCAGACTACTGTCTGCCTTGTAATCTTTCTTCCGATTTCTGCCTATTGCTCGCATTTGTACATGTGAACTACTTTATATGAGATGCCTTCTTAACGTCCTTTTTAGGCGAATATTGTGTAATGTGGTAGCCATGGCGTCACAAGGGTAGATGTTCGTCCTTGATAACGGATAGTGAAGAATACCGAGGGCCGAAACAACACTGGGATGAAGTACTGGTTGTTCGCTTTGCTGAAAAATATATATATATATATATATATATATATATATATATATATATATATATATATATATATATACACACACACTTCATCCCAGTGTTGTTTCGGCCCTCAGTATTCTTCCCTATGCGTTATCAAGGACGAAGCCGAAAAGACGTATATATATATATATATATATATATATATATATATATATATATATATATATATAGAGAGAGAGAGAAAAAAATTAACTAGGTCATGAAACGTAGAATGCACCAACCCAATTGTTTTCTCGTGTATGTGTCTACCGTATACCACTGTTAGTTTAGTGGTAAAGATACAAAACTACAAGGTGAACCACCCGATATGACAGCACCAAAACCATTCGTAAAATAGTCTATAGACCAGCTTCTTTTACTCTCACACCCGCGTTTAGAGCAAACCTGTGCGTAACATTCAAAACAAATGAAATTTATTTAAACATACAACTGATTTTGAGGAACGTGGACGACAGCCAGCAAGGCTTGAGTGATCCAGGGCTCCAGTTGACTCCAGCTGACACATGTCAGTGCGGCAAACTCAGGGGTTGCGGGTTCGGTAATGTCACAGCTGATGACGTGTGAACACTGGAGTCAAGCAAGTGATGAGGAAGGGTCGGGCGATATCGGGATCGTTATTTCGTTCGTTCCAATTCCGCTGTCTCCGGTCAAAGATCGGCTACCCCTCTGGACTACGTGTTCATCATTCCCGGTCTATATGTAAGTCATCGACAGCCACGTGACGCGTGCGACTGTACTGAACAACTCACGGAAACAAACTTATTTATCTGACAGAAGTGCCGAAGGTGTGCTAACACACTTCGCCCCTTCTCGTGTTATGGCGTTTCCCCTCTGCGTATAATTTCACACGTAACTTTGCGTTAAGTGGCTTTGCGGCTGTTTGACAACACCGGTGAGCAACAGCAGTCGTGGACAACGTAATTTTAACTCGCCATTCTGTCCTAGGTGTTTTTTTATTTATTTAGTTTTTTTTCTTATTTCGAGCGATAGTGGTTACGGACACCGGCGGTGGCGGATACGGCGCAAAAACGGCCCTTGTTGTGATCTCATAACAGCTTTCGCTGTAAAAAAAAGAAAAAAAAAGAAAAAATAAAACACGAAGACAGTCAAAGGCGTGCGCAGGGTTCCCCTTCATGGGGGGGGGGGGGGGCAGGGGGGGGCGAAGGTTCATCGCAGCGCCCCCCCCCCTCCCTATTAAGTCAATGTAGGGGGCAGAATTTGCGCCCCCCCTCTCTTAGGTGACTAGGGGGGGGCGGCCGCCCCCTCTGCCCCCCCTCGTGCGCACGCCTTTGAAGACAGTCACAGCGTAAGCAGGAGGAGCGGCCTTGTATATTTGCCCGTTGTGAACACTGCTTATTGCAAGCATTGAGCATAGAAGGTAGTAGTTTAATGTGCATACATTAATCAAAACGCTGTCACGTGTGATCAGTTAACTGCGTTGTGAAGGATGTGCAGTTCACGCTTTGCAAGCTTTGGTGCAGAGGCGTCAGACCACGTGCCAATTAGTAGCCCCAGTCATAGCCGAGGAGTCTGTATTCCAGCTGCATTCTGTTGTAGAAACGGAGTGCAGTTATGGAATGAACCACGCGTGAAGACAATCAAAAAGTTTGACCCCAACAATGACGGAATCGTTTTCTGGGCCTTCCTCAGAGCGCCCCCCCTCAGTCCTCCTGTCGCTGATGCCACCTCGGTTGCTCCTCCTGGTCAAATGGGACACCTAGGCATCTGCTGTGTTGTTTTTAAACACAAAGCCCACATAAGACCTTGACAAGATATTGGCAAACTAGAGTCATGACAGTCTGTTCAAAGCTATCGATGCTGTGAAAGTTCCCGCGCTGGCCCGGCGCCTTCAGTAACGCTGCTGCCGTGTAACAATGTAAAAAAGGCTGGTGTCACGAGCACATTCTGCATGAAATCTTCCCGATATGAGTGTCGCGTTCTCACACCAACCCTACGCTGTTTACGACTTTCAATAAGCGAACCCCATACTTACGGTCTGGCAGGGATCCAATTCCCAGCATTTTCACAATCGCCGTATAACGTCGTGAGTGGGAAAACATTATTTCCTGGTAATGAACATCGATTTCCACGGATCCGTAATGCCATTGTCTTAACGTCATTTACACACCGAAAATGATCGCGACAATATGCGTGAAGATTATCGCTCACGGCCAGGCATCGTCATTGTTAAAACAGGAAATGCTAGCGATACCGCAGTCCACATAAATACACACGCACATACTCTGGCAGGAGAGATCGAAAACCGCACAACTGCGTGATGCGCGATATCTTACCGGGGCTGACGTCATCTCTCATGTCCACCTTTGCCTGCACTGCTTAACTTAGATAGTCTTCCAGGAAAATGTAATAGAAGTATTTTTTGTGCGTATGTTTTGTTTACTTTCTGAACAGTGAGCCGGTATCTCTGTTACTATGCAAGCAGTGGCGTAAATCCAGAAAAATCACAAGGGGGGGACACAAATCAGACCATGGCGGCCGTTTTTTTCAAATATGGCTTGTATTTTTATACACATAATTAAGAATTAAATCATGCTTTGAAATAATATTTGAAAGACGAACGAGCATGGTGTCCGAGCTCGAGTAATTACATTGTTCTTATCAGTATTCTTTAAACCGGCCGAACGGCTTTTGCGATTTCCGTAATCTCACGCAGCTGAGGGGTATTGAACACAGGTACACACTAAAAGATAATCAGCACTTAAAAAAATTTGAATGCTCTATACTTAACTGTCAAGTAACTCAAATATACGATGTTCGAAAGCTAAATCTCAAGGGGGGGGACACTTGCTAGGGATGTCACCCCCAGCCTGAACACAAGGGGGGGGTCCGGATCCCCCCTTGTCCCCCCTCATGATTTACGCCAATGTATGCTAGAACTACTTCGCATGTTTTTTTTTTTTGTTTTGTTTGTTTGTTCTTTCTTGTTTTTTTTTTTGTTTCTGACAGTGGTGAAACTTGAAAGTTGTCATTAATCACAGGAAGATTCAAGAGCGAGAGACAAAGAGAGAGAGCAATAGATGAAAAGGAAAGACAGGGAGGATAACCTGGTACAATTGCTACCCTACAGAGATGTCGGAAAGAGGACAGAGAGAGAGAGATAAAACAAAATCGAAAAAAAAAATAAAATAAATGCACACATGCTCACACAGGCAGGGCGTTTCAACCAGATCCTTTCCGATAGACCCGTGGAATGCAAAAAGCGCAGCAGCACTTGGACACCCTTCTTCTTTGACTTTAAGTCCTGTCGATGTCGCAGGACTCTTGCTCCTGACAAAGGTCGGTCGTCCAAACTTATCTAGCGCGATGCAAAGCGACTGTTTCTGTGAACAATACTGTGGGCAGTCACACAGAATATGTGTCGCGTGGACACCACAGAACAAAACAAACTTTATAACAATTTAGTTTTTCTCGGAACCCCCCCCTCCTCCCCCTCCCACAAAAAAAAATAACAATAAAAACATGAACTTAGAAGCTCGAGGATCAACTCTGGGCCGTCCAGCGGGCCGAGGAAGCCGCCAAGGTTCAAGGACTTCTTGGCGGGGCCATTGGCCCGCCCCACCAAATCGCATTCCTTCATTTGGAAGCTCGATAATGCTGGCCAATGTTAAAGGAACAATAAAAGTGAGTTTTTTTCTTCGCAAGTATTTATTCAAGGGTTTCTGTATAGAGTATTAGCAATGGACAACCAAAACTCACATAGCAACAGATTCTGCCTATGCGGCGCTCTGTCAAGCAATACAAAACGAAAAGAAAAAGAAGTACTCGTACAGCGTGCGCTGAGGACTATTCGACAAAACAGAGAGAGAGGGAGAAATCAGGCTTGTTGGCAGAACCAAACGGACATACTTCATCACCAGGATCATGAAGTAAAAAAAAAAAAGTTCGGGTCACACAACGTCGCAACGACATATAATATGTACATTTTGATTTTGTCAAGGTGAAGTTGGTTACTTTGCCCACAGAACACATACATAACACCTTTAATGATTTGAGAATGACGTAATTGAGAAATAAAGACGAGGAGATGGCTTCACGCTTGTATGTCGAAAATAATAATAATAATATCTGGGGTTTAACGTCCCCAAACCACGATATGATTATGAGAGACGCCGTAGTGGAGGGCTCCGGAAATTTCGACCATCTGGTGTTCTTTAACGTGCACTGACATCGCACAGTACACGGGCCTCTACCATTTCGCCTCCATCGAAATGCGACCGCCGCGGCCTTCGGGTCAGCAGCCGAGCACCCTAACCGCTATACCACCGCGGCGGACTATGTCGAAAAGCCGAGAACGATACAAGTGGCCTCTTATTTCAAATGTAAGACCGTATTGCAGCTAGTGGAAAATAGAAACAGAATTACACAGGACAGTGATCACATTGTGAGCATCACAGGACTCGGAACAACGACAAACACAACACAGTCATCGAGAATGAAATCAATGTAGAGCTAAACTGATCGCCTTCAGATATTAACAAATTTTTTTATCTACGGAAATTAAGGTTTGTATATACAATGTTTCTTGTAACTACGACGTACAACTCTCTTCAAATAAGACTCCCACGAAGCACGAAATGCGACATTTATTGTGCGAGTATATGGTTTTCTCATTCAGTGAACTTTGCAGGTATTTACCCGTTTGAATGGATTCACCTACGCGTGTTTGAAAGCAGCAATTTTTTTATCATTGCGAAGCACAGGGGCTACTCTTTTTACAGCAAAACTCATTTAGCCGAGTTTGCAAGCAGCCTGCAGGCGTCACGGTCCGCATCTACAAATGAGCCCTTACTCGAAATCTCATCGAAAGAGCAGGTGCCAGGTGATCGTGCTTTTAGGGAAATTATTTGCGAAGTTGGCGGACCAAAGGCCAAGGAGCGCTTGCAAACACGAACACCTTTATGAATCTGGTCCCAGGTATGCAACAGCATTCGCTACGCAACAGCATTCGATACGCAACAGCGCAGTAAACTTTCAGGTTAAACTTGTCCCTGCTTGCTATTCATCCGGGAACCGGCGATTACAATGAAATAAAGCTTTCTTATCGGCAGACCAGTAAAACGGCGTGCGGACTGCATACGTGTAATTAAAAAATAACGCGCGTGAATGTAACATTGGTGTAGGGATGAAAGCTATTGCCAGCGCTTGCAAATGGCGCCACGAAACGCGAAATACAGCCAGGGACGACAGCAAGGCGATCCTGTGGCATGTGTATTTGTAACGTACTAACGCAGGAGACATGACGGGTGTACGAAGCTCCGTGTTTATTAGACACTTCGTTTTCCTTCTTCGCCACCACTGTTCGTCACATATATTCAAACAGTACTAGAGAACCACGTCTAGCATAGGCAACGAGAGGGTATTGTTGAGAAGTCAATGTGGACTAAGTTTCTGCTGTTCGTAATGCGTCAAAAATTGGGGGGACCCTTAATCTTCGCCTTTAAGAGTTGAACGCGATAGCGATATCCTGTCCCGAGCGCCTACTTCAACCACTTAGTGCCTACTTGCTATGCACCCACTACGTGGTGTTAAGGGAATACGCGCAGTAAGGTGTGTGCCGTTTGTAATGGGTGGCCGGCTTTAAACTACGAAATCGTTATGACAGTCACATATTCTGACGCCCGATCGCAATGTACGCTTGTACCACGCGATATTCCTGGGATATTACATGTTATATTGCGACGCCTATATATAAAGGACGATTGCGTTTGCGAAGCATGAAAGTTATTTTCACTGCATTTCCAAGCAGAGGAAGTTATTCTTACTGTATTTCCAAGCAGAGGCGTGGCTGTGTGGTAGAACACCTGCTAGCCACGCAGACGTACGGGTTCGATCCTCACTCGGACCCGGAAACTTTTAATTATTTATTTTATTTGCATCTTTCTCGATTTTTCGGTCACGGAAGAGATGATGATTTTTCGCTCACAACCAACGACGCCGACGCCGACACCGGAATTTCTGCGAAACGAGCTCTTTAACGCTATCGCGTTAAAATAATTGTGCAACGAAAGCGGTGACGCGCTAGATTTCATTTGATACAAAATCGGCTTGTTCAACCACTTTCTTCGATGAACTTCTTTCGCCGGTTGGCAGAGGCGCCAAGACTTTTACGCCTGCTTTCGTCAAAGAACAGCCCCGCTTTAAAACAGCGATCTTGGTGCACATTTTCTGTCGCACACTTTCACACACTCACACTATCAGCCCAGCACATTCACACATTTACCTACTTATCGCAAGTTCCATGCATGACGACGACGCGCTATCGCGAGCACTTTTAGGAAGGCCCAGACTCACGGGACAAGGAACACTGGCCATTTTTCGAGCGCTGATCGCATACCGTGTACAAGTGGCGCTGATGCAGTGCGCATCTACCGAAATTACCGCTGGTTTAGGATCATACTGATGATATACCGTACCGATGACAGTTTTCCAAATGTTGCTACGTTAAATAAGTTAAACCACTTCACAGATACACAACAAATTCCCTAAATTAAAAGCTTCCGAGGTAAAGCCACAATAATAATTCTTAAAAATAAACCTTTGCCAGAGGGCCTTCTAACTCAGCACCGTAGCTCAGGTACCTATAGCCGCAAACCATCGCAGAACAGCGCGTCAGGTACCACGGTGTTGAAGTAAAGCCATCTAAAGTTACACCAGCCGTCGCAGTCGAGAGCTCCCAAGTCACACCGTGCACAACAGCAAGCAGTGCTGGTGCGCATAGCGGGTCTTCGTTCAAACAACAAGAGCTTTGAAAAGGTAGATGACTTACCGTATACACTGAGTCATAAAGGCTCCAGAAGGAGCATTCATGCTTTCTGTCCAACAGCAATTGTAGTCGAGCTTCAGAGTGACGCACAGTACGTTTACATGTGGTCCGCAATTATTGCGTTGCAGTCGGACTGAAGGTTTGCCACTCGGGGATTATTTTAGTGCTAGCGGATTGCATTGAAACGAAGGTTGACAACACTCGGAGGGGGGACACGACCCGTTCTTGCACTCATTTGGAGTATATTACCATTGCGCTACCGTTCTGCCATTACCGATACCGCGTACTACGACGTAGCCATGGGCGTGGAGTTGCACACATTGTAAAACGTGACCACGCGGCGCTTCTGTCCGCCATAGGATACAAAGCAGGAAAACGACGCAAGACAACAGCCACCTGCGCAACCCTCACTGCCGGGTCAAGAAGGTAAGTACCACCCCTTCCCCCCTCTCCTGATAAAAATTCTTCCACCGACTGGGGATGCGAAGGACTTACCGCTCATGCGCAGTGCGGAAGAAGCGGTGGCGATAACACTAACAGCAGCTCGCGATCTGTATGATATAATCTAGTTCAGTGGTACCCGTGACCTACGGGAGCGAGGATCACGGTATGTTGCGGTGCCGCGTCCACGTAGATGGGCACCTCGAGTTGCTCCTTGTGATGTTGGCTGTGGTGGACTATGTGTTCAGGGGCATTCGAGTGGTACAGCGCGTGCGCTGCATGGTGCGTCTTGGTGCCGGGTTCGTTGGTCTTGACGATGGCTCGGAAACCGTTGCCGTCGGCCACGTACTCGACTCGCCGGTAGATTCCGTGCGCGTCCGTAAATCCGTAGGAGCCGCGCTTGGTGTTGTACTCGTCGCCCACTTCGTGCCGGATGTTGCGTGTTGCCCCAGGCGTCCTTGATTTCGTAGCCGAACGTGTACGGTTGTGGTTTGTACTGCGGAGAACATACGATAATGCGCAACAGTTTAGGACCGTTTACGGGTCTACATGATCCGCCAATGAGAAACAAAATACATTAGGATATACTGATAGCCTTATCTTTCGTTACAGAAGAAGAAGGCACTGAGAAGCGATAGAAAAGGCTAAGCTCAGGACAGGTCAAAATGATGTTGCCGAAGGAACAGGAAGTTTATTGCCGTTCTATGACACTTCTTCCCCCCCCCCCCTTTTTTTTTCAGGGGGGAGGTAATAGGTGAGTAGGGGAGGGGGGGGGGGCTGTGATTGCAGAGCAGAGGCGAAACCACTCAGGCGCTGCAAAGCTTGAACCACTTGTGCAACCCCCCCCTTGCGCAACCCCCTCCAAATTTTCTGTCAAACTTCTGTGAGGGTAACTTTCAAGTTTTATACTTAAACGTTTTGGAGTGTTAGTACCGGTGTACTTAATTAAGAAGGCTTTGGCTCCTCAGTGGTACCCGAGAACCCAAACTCGGCTTCAGTTCTTCCGTTTTCTTTCTGTGTTCCTTTGCATACGCCTGAGAGATCGTACGTGCAAAACTCCGGGTGCCCTTGCTTTTAAAGTTCTGTAATGTCTACGAGAATGCATGCATTTTTTATTTCTACAACAGTACGTGCACTCATTCGAGTGCGCACTAAGATCGTGTCCTTGTCCTACCTCCTTCTATACGTTCTGCGGAATTGTTTGACTTGTACGTTGCGTTCCCGCATTGTTCTCAATGCGCTCGTCAGCTTAGGATATTCAAGGTCACGACGGCTGATGCAATGCACGCAGAGTAACTCGTCAGCGTCTGTACGATCTACGCTCGGGCACACATTGCGCTTATGCCCCCCTACACATCCTCTTTCAAGCATCACATTCCTTATCACAATACGGAAGGCTCGCAGCAACGTTCCGTGCCGCTTCCTTTGGCACCGTGACAGCGTCAGCGAGCTCGGCGCTATACAGGCGAGTAACAAGAGACACCGCGCGCGCTGTGTGGCTTACGTAAAGCTGCTGTGTCGCAACGTAGGTCGGGATAACTCCATGGCCGAGGTGCCCCGCTCGGACAGCGACGACGCACAGGGAAGACGCCAGCAACAGTGTGAGCTGCGAAACAAAAAATAGGGCAGAAACGGAAAGTCAGTACTGCTGCTTTATACAGTCGGTGGTTCAATAAAATCGATGAAACGAAAAAGTAAACTAATTGAAAGGGAAGGAAGTTGCGGCTGAAGCGCTGTAACAAGTCTATGTGGCTTCGGCTGCTCAAACAAGAACGGTACTCAGCAATGCGGGAGCAAATGCAAGCGGGTATAAAATCTCAAGGCGAGGTGTTAGCGTAAAGGAGTGAAGATAACCACTATTTGCACGTGTGATTAAGAGTAAAATTTAACCAGAGTTTCCTTGTATGCATATACCACAGAGTGATTTCCTCAAAAGACAAGTCATCCGTGAGGCGAGGCCAGGGGCACGCAGGAAGGAGTGAAGGAAGGCAGCTGTTTACCTACACACAACGGAGGAACTTAAGTAAATGTTTATCCACAGTTTACGCGCATATATACTGTAGAAGGATTTCCTCAAAAGATTTTGTCACCCGGGCAGCGAAGCTTGACTACACGAGGAAGTAAGGCACTGTTTTAGAAGCTACGTGGCCTCCGAGTGCGAGAGGAGCCACAAGACTCTAAATGCGCCTGAGTACTGCGTATCAGCAGGCAGTGCGGGTGGTATAGGAGTCCGATAGGTTTTTTCCGGCAATGCCATAAACGTGCATTGCACCGCAATACAAGTCCCCGTGTCAGCACAGATCGACGTGTTTACCGTGTCCGCTTGCGTCTACACGCCACTGTCTGCACTGTAAGAAAAAAAAGAGTCGTTTAACTCCTTTTTTTTTTTTTTTTGTTAGTCCTGACTTGCCACGTATAAGACTCTCTTTAAAGAGACGCGTGAGCTCTCTTTGTAGATCGTGATACCCTCGTCGGAGAGTCGTGAGACTACAAAGAGAATTTACGTGTCTCTTTAAAGAGTCATATACGTGGCAAGTCATACATACTTTTTTCTTAGAGGTTATAGCAAACTCGCCCATTGCTGCCGCGAAGCGAGCGGATGCGTGGGTCGCGACTGCATGCATACTCAGCATGCAGGCCCCGTATATGCGAAGCATTTCGCCGGATGTTAATACTAGGGGTGCTATGCGAGTAGCTGCGCTCGTACAGGCGCAATGGAGACGCGCACGCATGCGCACAAACAATACGACACCGGATGGGCACGCGCGCTTCTTATCTTTAGGCGTCAAGCCAGCAAGCCAATAATCTTCAGCTTCCTCAGAGATTGACTGCTCATAGTTGTCATATATAAATCCTATTACTCATATGCGGGACACGCATAGGCGTGCGCAGGGTTCCCCTTCAGGGGGGAGCGAAGGCTCGTGGCAGCGCTTCCCTTCCCTATTAAGTCAATGTATGAGGTAGACTTTGCGTCCCCCCCCCCCCCCCTTCATAGGTGACTAGGGGGGGGCGGCCGCCCCCTCTGCCCCCCCTCGTGCGCACGCCTATGGTGACACGTATACATACGCGTATCTCAAACGTTACGTCACCTTTTTACAGCGTAAGTTGACCTTACTCCAAGCGGACGTGTATTGCGTAAATAAATTTAAAGATTTTATTTATGTATATTACTTTCTAGCTTAGTGATCTTTCTTTTCTACTTGTCTTTATAATTGTGGTGTATAGCGGGCTCCTCGCTGGCGGGAGTGCGAGTTCTGTTGCAGTTACTGAGCAAAACGCAGATACGTAACGCCACATTCCGCAAAGCAGCAACAAGTTCGTTTGCTGGTTGTGCCACTTTCTGTTGATTTTGCTCTACCCTTCTTCTAAAACGATTGCCGAGACGCATTAATGCGACCTCAAATAGCAATCCCACATTTTCCTTGTTTACTCTCTCAGCGGTCCTGAAAAACAACATTCCTTCGCTGCTTATTGCTTAGAAAAGCAACGTCTGAACCACGCAAAATGTAATAAGCAGTGCCTTACTACAAGACTTCCGGCACGTATTGCGCTTTCTGCAGGGACTGCCGCGAGGCATGCGATACTCTCGGCAGAATAATCATCCTTGCTCTGAAGACCGAGCTAGCCCTATGCCACTACGCCCACTTCGACTTTCGACGTCAGTGCCTCCAGAATAATAATAATTGTTGGGGTTTTACGTGTCCAAACCGCAATATGATCATGAGGCACATCTTAGTGAAGTATTAGTAGTCGAAACTTTATTTTACTGTACAGGTTATTAGGGCGATAGTGGGTGGGCCCCCCTAGTCCAGGGCTCCACTGGCCTGTGCGACTCGCTGGGCCTGGTCAAGCAGAGCAACTTGGCTCTCCTTATCCTTGCTCTCAAGCCAGACCTCCCTCTCTCAAATGGATTTCTACCTAATAAAGGCGAGTTAATTTCGGGTGCCCTGAGTCTACTCGTGCCACGTTATGTGGGTGAGAGATGGCCGCTCCCAACGCCACGGACATGTGTCCAGGTGAAGGGCTCCGTGAGGCATATATCGCCATGAGTTAACGTCAGCATATGTAGAAACGAAATGAAATGCTAAAAGGTATATGAGGATAACGAAATAGGGGTTTGTGAAAGTAGAATTGTACTGGCAATGTATGGTGTAGATGCATTCAACGGAGCATAAATAATGAGCCCATTTTCGAGCCTTCAACACGTTCACTACTTTTGCAAGATAAGTAAGGTCATGATCACGCCTTAACGCATTAATTACGAAATGGTTTCTGCAGTGTTCGACTTGTACAGTCCTGCATGATAACATATTAGAATAATACTGCTGACTAAGAATTATTAAACAAACGTATAGTAATGCAACTTTTGAACTCCAGTGAAGTTCTCTACTTGGCGGCTGCTGGCATCAAAACGTGGATAATGTTAAGGCTTTAATAATAATAGCCCTTACGATAACGCCATACCACTAAATAGCATAGCAACGCGTTTAACACACAATCATGTTCAGGAAAGTACCAGAAAAATGTAAAGATTGCACGATTTCATCTTCTCGTCAGGGACGTGTAGCCCTCCGGACTGGCAAGTGCACCAAACATTTGGTGGGTGCTCTCCCGTCACCACTTGCTTGTACACGTAATCATGTAAGGCGTGCTGAACAGGGCCCCAGCACACCTCAACAACCAGAACAGAGTGCGGCATCAGCTGCACGTTAGCAGCGTGCGAAAGAAAAAAACCGTCGCAGGACCTCCGTTCAACACTATAGCTGGCTCAACCAATATCGTTCATGGAACTTTTATATATGTATCTCACCTTGTTCATGTTGGATCCTTTCCGGAGATGCGCGAAAGTTCAATTCCCTCTTGCGGCAGCAGTTTCTCGGTGACTAGCGCAGCGGCGCACGTAGGGGCGTCCACGAGAGGTCCGTATTGACTGACTGTCCAGTATCACAGCGGATGGGTCACCACCACCACCAGCACCGAGCCGAAGTCCAGAAGAGCGTATATAGATGCGAGCACGTCCTTTTTGAGCAATCAATCCCGAGGAAGCAATTTCGTTAGCGTCGTCCTTTCCTTCCTCGTCTGTCGGTGGGCGTGGCGCTTTTGCGGTTGCTGCTTCCGAGCGGCTTTTGGCGGTGAGAACGGTTCGTGTCAAAGACAAGGAGCCCGCGACGTGTCCTTATATACGGGCGGATCCCCCCCCTCACCTGCCCGCTCGGTTGTGTTTCTTCGGACAGAAGAGACCCCCCCCCCCCTACACACCCGATGCGGAAGAACTGGGTCAGCGAACGACTACCGCCGGAGGATGGCCCGCAGCGGTTCGGCAATACTCGCCCCCCTTTGGTATACGCGAGCATGTCCGCTGAAAGACCGCCTCGTGGAGGCGAAAGTGGTGAGCTCTCTCCTAACACAGCGACCTGCCTGTTGCATGAGTTTACGTACGTACTGTATCAGTATCACACGTGAATGTTTCTATAGTTTAGCTTTTGTAATCTGGACATTCCAACCGAAAACTGTTTTCTTTTTTATTATGACGTACTCAGAAGAATGGGCTCTGCTTTGGTATACAAGAGATGTTGCGCGCGAAAGACACTGGCAAAAGAACGAGCATACACACACAGCTGCAAGCACACTCATTCCAGAACCACCAGAGCTACGGCAAGCCGTGGTAATGCTATTTACATTCTTACAATGCATTGCCTCTCAAAACAACGTCAAGTTATACATTTTCATTCCTGATTTGATTTGTTGAAGATAATGGTTCGATTTACAAGCGCTAGCCAACTTCTGTATCAACACCATCACCTCCATCCCCCCCCCCCCCCCCCCCCCTTTCGCCCGTTACCTACCATGATCACATATTTTTTTGCCGGCATTTTTTTTTTCCTTTTTCAACCATCGTTTCCCTTCAATATTACCTTTCTGTCTCTGGTCCTTTTCCCCAAGTGTACTGCTATGTAGATAGCTACTACAGGTCTGCATAATTCTGTGCATGTAATCAAAGATTTATTTCTCTTTCCTTGGTTTCAGCAAGCTAATACGCCATTGGCCTGGTCGGGCTCTGGCGGTGAAAAACCTGTTACCGCTACTATTACTCAAAGCAACATCGCTAACCTATAAGCAAAATCTACATAAGCTAAGTAAACAATAAAACCGCACGTTTGAGTCTGTTAAGATTATGTTATGTTCAGGTTGATTGATAGAAGGAACTGAGACACTTGAGTATACTATTTAACTACGAAATGAGGGGGGGAGGGGGGGGGGGGAGACAAGATTTTTTGAAATGCGAAGCATTTCTTAGCGAACCAAAGACACTTACCGTTTCTATCTATCTGTCTATCTACTTAGCCGCCTACATCTTGGCGCTCTCGTGGTCGTCTCCTTAGCTTGGTACGTATTAAATTTGCCCTAAGAGGACGCAAATGTATGAAGAACACGATTCGCAGGTCACGACATCAATTACGTGGCTACCCTGTCGAGTACGTCATGAAGTCCTTTCCACCAGTCACGTGTGGCACATACCCGCATACTGCGCCCCGTGGTGGGCTGGTATTTACTGTTTATATCAACTCAGACTTCGTAAATCTTAACCCGACAGTGTGAAGGAATCCGTGTCACAGAAATTGCCATGCCGAGGTCGTCGGCGTTGTCGATGAGCTAATTATCATGATGGAAGCAAAGAATAAAAATTATGGCTCGAGCCGGATTCGAACCTATAGGCCAGGGGTCTCAAACTCATCTCAGCTAGCGGGCCGCAGTTACGCAATTTAGTCCCGTAAGGGCCGGGACAGGTAAGAATGTAGAAGCGGGGGGGGGGGGGGGTTAGTTTGTACACATTGTCAGCAAACGTTACCATTTCAAAAAAAAAAAAAAAACGTTCCTATATCTCATATACGGGTGATTTCTAAAGGTTGTTTAGCGCCAGGATTCCAACATTTTAATACCGACCGCTAAAAGGACTAAAATCTGGACGCCGATGCTGAAATCCAGTTTTTTTTTTTTCACGGATATGTTTCAACACATGCAGTGCCTCGCGAAAACATTACTTTAGACCGGTCATGCTTGTCTAGCTCGCGAACATACTTATTAAGAAAATCAAAAACAATATGGGAAGAAGACAGTCATGTGCGGGCCGCGGGCCGCAAGCGAGTGCTTCGCGGGCCGTGTGTTTGAGACCCCTGCTATAGGCATTCTGCATGTCAGCCAAGTATTCTACCACAGAGCAACGCCATCGCTTCAATATGTTTCGGAAAAAGACGCTACACAAACGTCACGTTAGGACAGCGTCAATTTGGGTGGTAGTGCCGGCTTTCTGCTGTCTATCAATGCAACAAATATTTCACATCTATGAATCATCAAGCCATTGTCAAGCGTAGCGCGAATACGCCAACGGTTGGTATACATATGATATCCACATCATCACCCCGTATCGTGCATTTCGTGGCTATGAAACTGACGTCTTTGCTCTAACGTGAGTGCCGACGTTACGTGGGACCATGACCTACCCTTTACACGCCTATGTACTCCGCGTGCCTGGCAATTACACGATATGCGCACTACTACTCAATTTACATCAAGACATTGAACCAACTCGTAATGCATGGCCCAATGCGAAAAATGCGGCATAGGCTGCTACTGCCTGACTGCTTCGCATCACGTTCGCCACTGTGGATCAGTGGTTACGGTGCTCGGCTGCTGACCCGAATGTCACGGGTTCGATCCCGGCCGCGGCGGTCGCATTTCGGACGAGGTGAAATGGTAGAGGCCCGTGTACTGTGCGATGTCAGTGGACGTTAAAAAACACCATATGCTCGAAATTTCCGGAGCCCTCCACTACGGCGGCCCTCATAATCATGTCGCGGTTTCGGGACGTAAAACCCCAGATATTATTATTATTGCTTCGCATGACATTGATTCCCACGATTCGTGGGATCTGCCGGACTTTTTTTTGATGAGAGTATTCGTTCCGCGAATTGCAATTCACTCAGCTCCACTTTCACGCACATTGCAAGTCCACGGCTCTTACTCAGCAGTTTGAGAAACGCGGAACTGCGAAGTACAGCCACTGTGCTTCCCCTGAGTGAATTAGCCAAAGAAGGAAGTCCTCTTCGCATTGTACGATGTCCATGTGGTCTTTGACGACGTCTCCCTCTATTTCACGATGTCTTTGCAGTGGTCAATAAGGTGTGCGACCGGTTGGCATGAAGAAAATAAAGAAGAAGAAGGGAATGAGAGGGAAGGAAGCATCAGCAGTGTGGCTATCACGTAACTGTCGCAGTGCAAATGCGTTGCTAATGCTTACGTTACTAAATCCCCCCCGTAATGGTTCCAAATGCATTTCGCGTTCTGAGTAGGTTGTGTCTTGGTTACAGCAAGCAAGCGAAGACCCCTCGTTTAATTTTTGTATTTTTTACCAGGTAGACAGGGATCTCGTTGACGGCTATTGCGCGAACACAATGACTCAGTAAGCATTAGCTCATAGCCGTCTACATTACGGAAAAAAGTTTCTTTTCGTCTTTATGTTTACTGTAACGCGAAAGCGAAACCAAAAAAAAAATATAAGCGAAACAGGCAAATCACACGAAATCCTGCGGAAGTCAAACGGGTTCCTCCAGCGCAAATGCACCCAAAAGATCGACTCCAAACGGACCGTGGTATAACGGGCCATAAAAGCCAGCCGTCGGAATCAGCTCTCAAAGACACAGTGTATAGATTTTGGGCACGACCCGCATTTAGCAACCGGGCTCCCGAAGGATCACATTCAAAGCGTGGACGCATAGATAAAGATGATGCTACCATGGCGCGCGTAACGCCTGACTACCTCCGCTCCTGAGCCAGCTCCTTCTTTCTTCCATTAGATCTACAGCTGCAGCGCGCAATAGGCTGCAACCGTTATATGTACTATAGGGGATCCGATAGAAATACAAGCTATACAGAAGCGAACGCTTGTGCGCCGTAACACCGAAGCCGTCAGCTACCTTCTTCCTTCCTCAACGATAGTGTATACGAAAAAAACTACCCGCCCGCACTGTGTAACTCCTCTCTGCAAATTTCATTGGCGATAGCACCCTATAGCACACGACGCCTGCATACCGCAAAGGCAAGCAGCGTATCGAAGCCCCTCGTCCATCCTCTTTATCGCTGCCACGGATGCAACAAACCGTCAAGTCGCTGCCGCTTTTACAGCCGCGTGCAGACCACTCTTAAATTTCACGACCACCTTTAGTCTTTTACGCCGTCCCCTATACACCTCCCCACCACTCTTTTTCTTATTGCTCCCTTTATAGACTCCTTTCCGCACCAGAGCGCAAAGTGGTCATTTACTGCCACTTCATCGGAGGCAGGAAAGGTAAAGCGAGCGTCATGGGTAGGTGAGCACCCGAAATGCAAGCTTTCTGGCGTGCGGACGTGTAGAGGGTAAACGGTTGTCATTCGTATGTGCGTTTGAAGAAATCACGCGAGGTTTGGCGGATAAGTGGACACTGTCACTGCGTGCCGCCTGCATGGATGTCGACGAGATATTGCCTTCGATACGAATGCGGAAACGATGCTGCTGCATGGACGAGACGCACAAAGTACAAACGAAACGGTGTTATTGGCTTTAGATTGGACAACTGAAAAATGGAGCGCTGCATGGTGGCTTAAAAACCGCGTGCAGTGTATTTACAAGCACGTCGTGCCTTCATGTGCAGAGGCGCGTAAAGGAACGCCTCTTCCTCTTGAACGGAATTAAGTCTCGTCACAACGCGCCGGTCATCCAGGCTCCCTACGTAGCGTGAGAGCACCGCGATGCGGTCCAAGTATGCCACACGCATGATACGGCACTTCGAACCGTATCGGGAACAGTATCAGCCTCTGTGCCACGTGTGATAGGTATCTGGGTGGTGGTGTGGTCGCGTACTTAAAATCAGTACAAGATAGGCGTTTTATAGGCAGGAAATGAGCGACATAGAAGTTCGTCGACGGAAGTACCGGTTGTACACGCACTACATCAAGAGAAAGAGTCGCCAGTGTCGCATCTGCGTATAAGGAATAGCTGATACTCTCTCCGGCTCGGAGACCATGAACAGGCAGTGGTGAGGGATATCCCACACGGAAGAAATTTCTTTTTCTCGAAAACTCACCGTTCCATACAGGGATTCATATTGGGCAAAGGTACGTGAGTTGTTTTCCTAATCGCAGCTGTAAATTACAACTCCACACACAGATACAGATCCCTCCCGCCACCGTACGTCTTATATGTTTATCATCTGTGCAGTGCTTGGGCGTTATCTGGTGCTTTCTCTATTTGGCGAAGACCTCGAAGGCATCGTGTGTCGCGAATAGGGTTCCTAGAAAAGTGGCCGCTCCGACTAGGGAATTATGTAGGAAAAAATAAATAAAACAACGCGCCTGTGCTTCACTTTGGAGAACGTCACCGGAGGCCCTGTGGGGGCATGTTATAGAATTAAGCTAGTAAATAAGGATATATAGCTGCCGGCTATTGTTCGCATGTGGCGGCACGTTTAACCAACGTGAGAGTCTAACCTCTGAACTCGCGGATTCACGCGTTCTTAGTTCTGGCGTCTCTTAAATGACCCGAAGCTCACATGTCGACGGAAACTATAGGGTGAAGATTAGCGCGATTTTTCCTCGTTCAAAATGGCAAGTGTAAGCTTGCCAATGACTTTCGCGGCAGCCGACATGGCTATCGCGCTGCGCTGTTTGGCTCGATGTCGCGAGGGTTCGATCTCGGCCCCGACGGCTCCATTCGGATGGAGATCAAAGGTAGATGTACTGCAAGTTCGTGTTCGATTCAGGTACATGCTAAATAGCGTCAGCTGGTCAAAATTATTTTAATCCACAACTACGAGCACATCACGTCTCGTACATCACATCCTGGCTTTGGCGCTAATACCTACTGCGGAACAACAAACAAAAATGTGGTACAACGCGTGATCTTATACTGTAAACCACTATATAGTGTAGCGGAATTGGTTTCCACAAGATTTCAAACGCAGATTTTCTACATTAATCTTACTGTTATCCATAATTACCACTAAACGTTGTCCCACGCCTATTTCCCGTTTTATCCTTTCAACTTGTTTATCGTACCTTCTTAGTGCAGCTTCGCACTCTTTTTCTAGCGCATTCCCTTGCTGTACTGTGCACTGTGTGGCTTATGAGAACACAAACTGTTTTACTGCTGTAGCACTTACAGCAGTTCTAAACTATGCTTGCTCTACCCGTCATTCCTTTACATTACGCCGACGACACCGTCATCGACAAATCGCCTTCGTTAGCGTGTTGCCAGGCCAGCTCCTGTGCTAACCCTCGCTGTTGCGAAGTAAGACGAAATTTCGCCCACAAATCGCCACGCCGAACTTATGCCCCTCCCGTACTGGCCATTTGGTAGAAGCATGAACTGGTACAACGACATAATTCCTTTCTCTCGCTTCTATTTTTTATTCGTCATTCTCCACTCACGACAAGCTTGTTGTGCTGGTACACAGGTAAAGTGGCACTGATGAAGCGGGAAAAGGACTATAGTGTTGCGATTTTAATGAGAACTAACAGACAACGACGCCACGGAAAGTGTAGGGGATGTTATTAGTAGTAATTGTAACGTAAATGTGAAGAAAGAAAAGTGGACGAAAAGATAAGCTTGCCGCTGGCAGGGACCGAGCCTGCGACCTTCGAATAACACGTCCGATGCTCTACCAACTGAGCTACAGCTGGTACAGCGGCGGTCATCCCCTCTTCCACTTTATGGAGTATATATGTGCATTTGAACCTGGGAGTGTTAGTCAGCGCCGCTAATAGCCCTGACGGCGAGCGTGGAACACTCATTTTCTGCCTGTTGGCGTCACGTAGCACGTGATCTTATTACAAGCTGGCAGCTGACCAATAATCCCTCGCATACTATACCTAAAAGCATCAAGTCTGCCAGACCGAGACCCTCGCTATGAATGAAGGAAAGAAGTGGAAATTTAAAGGCTCGTTTTTATTTGTTCGACACAATATTAATGAGAACTAACAGACGATGATGCCAAGGTCATTTATAACATTCCAACTCTCCGGTCATTCTAGAATGGGCGATAAAAAGAGTGAAAGGAATCACTAAACAACTACAACTTCGCTATGGCTCATGTTTGACACGCAGTAATATTTACGGTGTTTCTTGTCCGCACTCACTTTCTGGCGGCGTACGCGTCAATTTCGACGGCATAAGCAGTCAATGCAGCACCGGTCGGAGACGACGTTGTGTACATCGTAATGAAGGAGTTGTCCTTGAAAACATATAGCGGCGTACGCTACGAGCGCCGGCACGTCGCTGTTGTAGCGGGTCAATTCAAAGCAGGGCGGGAAATCGACGTCATGCCGACCTTCTGTAAAAGCCAAGCTTTCTTAGTGCGGTCATAACTGCAGGCCTGTCGTTCGGTTCGACTCACTCCAGACGCCGCAAGTTAAGCACCGGCTATGTATAACTCAGTGAAACAAGTCGAATGCGTTTCACCGTTACTTCCAATCTTGTTTTAGATGTTTCGCTACCGAGAGGAAACTCTTTCTTTTCAACAATGCGACTTTTTCCTGTTGCTTCGCTTATATCCACATTCGACTCACGTACACGATCGGTCCTATCACTCGCGGGGAGAGCCTGCGTGCGTGAGAACAGTGACAATGTTATCGGCTTGTTTACGGCTTTCACCTAAGCATTGTTGGCTTTGCTTTTCGCTGTTTGCAGTGTCGCTTGCAGGAACATGTAGTTGCCAGATTGAGTTTATCGTTACTGCTCTTGTAGGCAACGGTGAGGATAAGTTCGAGTACGTTGTTGGACTGTGTGTTCAGAGCTGCAGAGAGTGCGGCCTTACTGTGCGTAGACGTTTTGAAAGCTATAGCATGAACGCAAGGGCACAAAGAGTGCCGAGGTCACCCGGGAATTTCTGAACAAGTTTCGTGTATGGTGATGGTTTCTGACAGCCCCATACTACGGCTAATTAATAGTGTTTTATGGAGAGACAGGAATTGCATTTCATACTGATACAGACAAAACGAAGTCTAGCAACCTTGTGAGCATCATTCCGAAGAAACAGGATCATTATTTTCTTCAGAGCGATCCCTTCACAATAACATACGCAGTGCATTACGTGCGCTAATTTGCAACATTTCGGATCATGTGGCATTCCCAGCTCAATAGCACGATTAAAGTCATTGAATCAGTATAATCCTTAATAAGCAAGAGTATAAGATTTCAGAATGGGTTTTAAAAGTCGTAACAAATTGTCTTGGATAAAGTTGTAAAAGTGCTCACTGTGACTCATTTATCAGACTATTAAGCGCACGCAACAAAGCGTAAAGATAATTGGCCGCATTCAAAACGCCATTCATTCGTAGGTGCGCTCACGCCTTTGGTGAAAAATTCCGCGAATATTCGCAGAATTAGCATTGGGTAGAGCGAGGGAGATAATCAACCTTAGCAATAAGCATGTCTTAGTAGTTTGAGCATGGTGGGGGGCGTCAATTGTAAAATAATTTTAGAAGAGATAGAGCATATTTCTAGAATTTGTTCTTCCGAACGATTCTTTCATGCGCATTCCTGACCAATACGTCTTCAATTAGAAATCTATTCGAATGTTGCATGCACTCTATACTTCATTATTGTAGCACTTTTTTTCATCGTTGTTGTTTTTTTTTCTTCATGGAAGAATATTACACAAAAGCAGCGATGTCACACTGCTAACGGCTTCAATCTTCATGTCCCACCTGTTCACGGCAGAATAAGCGGAATAAGTTCCTCGAATTGCAGTTCTCAACAACCACGCCATTATTCCTTTTCTTTCTTTTTTACACTATATTTGAATAGGCAGCACAACTTTCGTTTAAGGCAACCAGTCAAGCATTCCTGCATCCTCAATGAATCGTGGAAATGCATCTTCTCCGTATGCGCAAGCGCATGAAGAAAGAAGAAAATATACGCAAACATCGAAGCTCTACAACACCTGGAGTTCTCGCTCGGGATGGATCGACCGTTCCAGTAGAACCGACAAGCCCGCGTTAGCATACGACCGCGAGCCTATAATTATCGAAACCCGATGCCGCTCCCGCCTTTACGCACACCCGGAAATTCTCCTAACAAACAGGGCCGCTTCGGCGCGCCAGTTCCGAAAGGCACGGCTGCGCGAACAATGGAGCGTAAAGAAACGCCCAGTGCATCACCGATGCCCCATTCTTGCGTCTTTCCTTCGTAAACTTTTTCCCAGCCCACCGTCTTTCGCAGTAACCCTCTTCGTCTCTCAGAGATCCACTGCGCTCCATAAAGGACATAACCATTTGAGGTAATCCACAGTACTTCGGCCCCGGCATAAGTCTACCGGCGAGAAACAAAAGGGGGCGGGGTTGCATACGCACATACGTCGAAACCGTTCCACATTAAATGAGTATGTATCACGCCACGGAGAATTATCAAAACAATTTTTTTCCCAAGTTTGTAGTGAGAGCTGTTCTATGCGTACACCCGCCTTCTGGTGTTCTCGCAAATACGCAACAAGTTATACGGTGTTTCGGAAACGCCTCGTTCGTCCAGTAAAAAAACGTCATTCGTTGCTGAGACGATCGCAGTGCATGCGGTGGGTCGTAGTTTTAAAAGGCGCGCATGCCACTATTGTGCCGCCTCTAAAAACGCAAGCACCGTACAAATGGAACAGGGACGAACAGAATTCAACGATATATCCGTGACGATCACGATAGATGACGACGCTTGGGGCGTGTTCGCGTTCCGAGGAGCTTGCGGAGGCGCCATCAGTGCCAACTTATTGATGGAGCGGTGCGCCGGACAGCGGTTGGGAGTACTTCCTTCGATCGAGTTCTCGTTTAAATATGCCGAGCCCATCACCGTCCGGTCCGCTAGAGCCTGACGCGCGCTCGCGCCAACGCCCAAACACACTGCCGTATCGGTGCCGAGCCATTCTTCGGCGGTGTTATAGACTCACACTCATACTACAGTGATCAGGACGTTTATTAAACCTCACAAAGCACCCACGTGGTCGTGCGCGCTTTATACTTGAGCTGGCTTTATTTAGGAAGTCGCCGGCACGCGGGTGTCACATTCTTCGAAGTTCCTCTGGCTTCGATCCCGCGAGATAACAATCTGCTTGCAGCCCGCACGTTCGGGGAGTTGTTTAAAGGGGGATCCGACATTCGCTTCCTGAAGTTCCGAACATTCTCGCGCGTGTTTACCGTCAAATTTATTCATTCCTCTTTTCACGTTACCGCACGCGCTCGATGCATGATCGAACAGTGACGTGCAGGCTTGCTCGGACGCACAAAAGACGCGGGTGTGGCATCACCGCTCTATTCTTTGCTTCAACGTCCCTGCCTTCCTTCTTATTATTTTTTTCTTTTTTTTCTTTTTATTCGGTAGAAGGGAAGCGGTATAGTTTACCGGCCGCACGCGCATACTCACGAAAGCGCCACGTGCGCGCGCTCACTTTTCTAAAGTGCATCTGGTCACGTGACTTCGCACATAGGCCGGAGAAACGAAGGACGGAACCACGGCAGGGAAAATACCGCTCCGAACTATATACAACAGCTGCAAGGCGACAGGTATGCTGTCATTCGCTATTGTTCGCCGCCGTTTCAAACGCGGCCACACGCGAACGGGGCAATCTGTAGCGCTTTCGCGACGATCCATTTAAAATGATCTCTTCCGCTTTAGAGCTGCAGGTTGAAAAATGACCGCACAGTTGCGCCACGCAGTCCCTCTGTGTTCTATACAACGCGGACACGTGAGCCTGCATGCTCTTGTTTTCCGTGTTATTTGCGAGAAGAATTCACTTGACGTCACACTAAAATGACAGAGTTCTGGGGTTTTAAAGGGCCCCTAAGCCATTCCGACTTCAAAGACCAGAGAGTGGTTTCTTCCTGGCCTTCACTACCCTTCCTACCTGTTGATATATCGTCCTCGCCACTTATTTCGTGATGAAACACGTGGACAATGCCAGCACTAAGCCTTTAGCCAATCGGTATTTCACGCTTTTCTGCTACCCGCTGTTACCTGCGCTTGCGCAGTCGAAAACGCGCAGAAAGAAGTGAAATCAGTTGATCGGGCACGACAGTTACGCGAGACAAGGCAGAAATGACGCTCGACTGCACGGCAAAGCAGGGTATAGGAGATAATTCACGACTGACATCCCTCGTGTATGAACCAGTCGAGAGCTGATTTCCTCATGACGTCCGGTAAACAGACTGCTGGCGTGGGGCATTGTGTCGAAAAGACGAGCAACTTCGGGAAAGCATAATGCGCGCGGTCTTTATATTTTCAGGGGATTGTTTAGGGGCTCTTTAAGCGTCATTACTACATTAAGAGACAGGCCGCATAGTGCAGTGACTCCGCGTTAATTTTGACGACCAGGGCTTCCTCGAAGAGTACCTAACTCTAATTCGTAAGTACACGTGTGTTGTTGCATTTCGGCTCGATCGAAAGGCGACCGCCGTAACAGGGAATCAAACCCGTGTACTCGAGTTTATAGAAGCGCAACACCTTATCTGCGGAGCTGCCACTGCGGATGGCGTCACATAAGCGATATTTTTGTCCTATTGTAATAAGCGATATTGTTATCCTACAACTAGAGATAAGCGAACAGAGATAACGCGCAGCTGTTCACGGCGTGCTGGCTGCAAAGGGTTATGGTTGCTTGGATGACGTCTCTGCATACCAACTTTACTGATTCAATAAATTCATTTGCATTTTATTTGTTTCTCTTTCTTTTTTTTAAATGAGGCTATTTATTTACTGTGGACGTTGAATATTTTACAGTGCAAAAGCGTCACAAGAAAGTCTATCTTCAGCTCATTCGTGGCACGCGAACTAGAATCCAATGCAACATCGAAAATGTTTGTTGTTCTCAATCCATGCACCTGTAGGAGGAACTCATCAGAATTGCTGGATTTTTGTATGGGATAGGGGCAATTTACTTCCTTTCCTTCTTTCTTTTTTTCGCAGACTTTGCATCGAAAATCACGTACGTTTAGTTCCGCCCAAGACCAAAAAAGGTCGCTATCCTCTGGGACATTTTGCAACGTTCAATAATAAACACGGCTACAAATGACGGCAATATGTTCTCTGAGAATGAGATTTCACTCGTACAATATGTCCTGAACAGCTTGATGTCGAGGCTGCGGTACATCTGCGAAATTGTTTATTCAAACGATTATTTTTTTTTAGGTAGCTCGAACTGTGTAATGTACAGGAATTCTGTCTAGAGTTCTTTCTTCGATATTTATTATTTGTCTTTCTCCCTGCCTTCTCCCTTTTTGTTTCCTTCCTTCCCATTATTTGTCTTTCTTATGAATTAACAATAGGTTATGGTTAGATAAATTAAAAAGTGTTTGACGTGGGTGACAGTAGGTGCACTGCTTTCGCATCGTAAAAACTAGCGCGCAAATAAATAACTGAATTAGGCGATCGAATAAAATAATTCACTCTCGCCCACCGCCGCGTTATAGAAAAATATAGAATCATTTAACTCGATGTTATAAATATAGAAAACATAGAGTCATTTGACTCTATCTTGTGAGTCCTGACTTGCCACGTATATGACTATGTTTCATGAAACACATTAACTTTCTTTTGAGTCCTAGGGCTCTAAAGATAGTGTAATGATCTCCAGAGAGAATTCACGGGTGTCTAAGAAGCAACTAAGAAGCTTTTCTTTCTGAGAAATCCGTACGGATTTCCTTGTGGACTTCGTGCTACAAACGGGTGGTTGTCCATTTTCCGTTTCTTATAGTCATACACGTGGCAAGTCAGGATTGACAATAAAAGGGTCCTACGAGTGTATACTGAGGTTTAATAGTTGCTATTATGTAAGTACCTCTCTCAATGCTTGTGCACTCAGGGGTGGTCTGTTGGGCACACGAAAGCACGAGTACATTGCGTCATGCAGCCGCTATACACTCTAAGAAATAATCGAGTAAAAAGGGTGTCTTTTTGCTACACAACTATAATCGTCATCTATACCCCGCGTACTTTTCCTGGCGTTATCACCGCCGTCCCGGCACTTCCCGGTCACGAACGCCGCGCGCGTTGTCGGCGTGACATAGCATTCTTGATAGGAAGGTGCCGAGAGCCGGGTTTTCAAGAGAGGAAACGTGAGCAAGCCAGATGACGATTATTGTTGTGTAGCAGAAATACTTCCCAAAATACTCGACTTTTTCTTAGAGTGCAGGGACTTTTTGCTTCATCATTTATTGGTAAAAACAAGAAAGCATACCCAAGCATGTCGCGCACGTTATAGGCTCAAGTATAGACTACACGCACCATACACATATGCACCGTTGTAGAATTGGCGAGTTTGGCTACGTTTTCACTCAGCTCGCAAATGGAGCGACTGAGTTGTTTCTATCGAGCACATAAGACGCCTACTGGCAACATCTCAAAGAGTCGATAAAGCAACAAATAACCCCGTAATGCTTATAAGGCAAGAAACATTATCGTTAAGGTGGCTCTGCGTTACGTCGATAATGTGACGTCACACTGCTGTTATCACTGCCCGACGTAACGCGGGAATAAAACGAGGAACGACGCCCCGTCGTAGACTATACGCCGTATAGTTGCTTGTTGCAGCTATATAAAAAGAGGTTCTTCCTCTCCTCATCACAGTTATCGTACGCTTCCTTGTAACGGCGTCTCTCAATGGCCGTCATACAGAGAGACTGCGGGTCCGATCATGGTTGTAAGCCGCGCGGAGACTCCTCCGCCTAATGTGGCCAGGAGGCGGTGGCCAGCTGTATAGTGCGCTGACGGAAGCTGCAATCGGCGCGCGTGGGCTTTGAGTGGGACACACGTGATCACCGCCCTCGGCTTGTTGGTCCGCTTCGGAACAAATACCGCGTCCATTTGACCGCGCAAATTCTACAGATAAAACCACTGCGCGCCACGCCAGCCATTCCACGGGTGTAGCGGCGTGGCAGCCACATCAGCGGGGTGGTCCTGCTGTACAGCAATTTACGGCCGTTGATGACCCGTTCTTTAACGAGCTCCTTATGAGCTGGTCCCAAATGAGCACCGTGTGCGTCCTCAAATGACGTATAGAGTATTTTACGGATGGGTTTCGACGCTGCCATCTTGGGCTATTTTTTTTTAGTTGCGAAGCATCTTATGCTTGGGGCTATGTCCGTCCCTCCCGCGTCCTGCGTCCCGCGTCCCTCCCGCGTCCCTCCCGCGTCCCTCCCGCGTCCCGTGTCCGGCCACTTTCATGAAGTAGGGAAGCACCCACTATGCGAACCAGAACACTGTAGTACAATATAAGGCCGTCAACCACCACCACAGTCACCAGAGTCATGGCCGAGAGCACAGAGAGGCTGCTTAGCAATGGCTAGGCAGGTGGTGTGTGTCGCCCAGGTTGACTCCATTCCTCGATCTTGCTTGCATGTGTTTAGGGAGGGGGGGCTTAGTCCGTCCCTCCTTCCCGCGTCCCACACCACCACAGCGCATGCGCGTCTCCTCCCCCCTCTCTCTCTCCTCTCCTACGCTCACCCCCTTTCTCTCCTCTAGGAATACTCTGCTCTACGAAGCGGCGCCCACGTCCCGCGTCCTACACCCCCACAGCGAATACGTGTCCCCTACCCCTCTCTCTCCTGTCCTAAGCTCAGCCCCCTTTCTCTCCTCTAGGAATCCTCTACTCTACGGAGCGTCCCCCCGCGTCCCACACCCCGACAGCGGATGCGCGTCCCCCTCCCCCTATCTCTCCTTTCCTACGTCCACCCCCTTTCTCTACTCTAGGAATCGTGTACTCTACGGAGCGGCGCCCGCGTCCCACAGCGCATGCACGTCCTCTCCCCCCCTCTCCTACGCTCACCCCCTTTCTCTGCTGCAGGAATCCTCTACTCTACGGAGTGGCACCCGCGTCCGACATCCCCACAGCGGATGCGCGTCCCCTCCCCCTATCTCTCGTCTCCTACGCTCACCCCCCTTTCTCTACTCTAGGAATACTCTACTCTACGGAGCGGCGCCCACGTCCCGCGTCCTACACCCCCCACAGCGAATACGTGTCCCCTACCCCTCTCTCTCCTGTCCTAAGCTCAGCCCCTTTCTCTCCTCTAGGAATCCTCTACTCTACGGAGCGGCCCCCGCGTCCCACACCCCGACAGCGGATGCGCGTCCCCTCCCCCTATCTCTCCTCTCCTACGCTCACCCCCTTTCTCTACTCTAGGAATCGTGTACTCTACGGAGCGGCGCCCGCGTCCCACAGCGCATGCACGTCCTCTCCCCCCTCTCGCCTACGCTCACCCCCCCTTTCTCTGCTGCAGGAATCCTCTACTCTACGGAGTAGCGCCCGCGTCCGACATCCCCACAGCGCATGCGCGTCCCCTCCCCCTCTCTCCTACGCTCACCCCCCTTTCTCTACTCTAGGAATCCTGTACTCTACGGAGCGGCTCCCGCGTCCCACACCCCCACAGCGCATACGCGTCCCCTCTCTCTCTCCTCTCCTACGGTCCCCCCCGTTGTCTCCTCTAGGAATCCTCTACGGAGCGGCGTGCGACAGGTGGTGCGACAGCTGCATACTCCGCTGGGGGCACCACGGTAGTTCCGCGGTATAAAAATGACGGAGCGCGCCTCATTCTCTCTCCTGTGGAGCGCCGCGAAACGAGAGCGGCGACATTTCTCCCGCTCAAGCTAACCATCTCCCCGCTGCTTCGCATCCACACATGGTACCCTTTAACGGGAGATGGGGAAGTTTTTTTTTTTTTTTTTTTTTTTTTTTTTTTTTTTATTGGCACCAGTATGCCCTACGGCATAAGCTAAATAAAAAAAAATATCGAGGGACCTGGTCCCTTTTCGCTACTCAACCTTGCGGTTTTGTATATTGTATAAGGTGTGATTAGGTCCTGGAAGAAGTAAAAAAAACCGTCAAATATAGTGACAGAATCAATCATCCTTTTCGATTTGTGAGTAGGATTTATATTTTTAAATAGTGTTTAAAAGTAACAAAAATCAGTATGTCGCGCAGCCTAGCGGAATAACCTTGAAGCTGGAAATATGGAGTCGATCACTTTGCTGTACGCAGTCTCTGATGCTGTCATGCGCGCCATAATTAGTCCTGAAAATTAGAGGATGTATATTATTATCTATCCCCGCTCTATTTTGTGCTACTCACGAGGTAAAAATAGTTGAACGGGGAGAAGCGGCGCTGCCTTTGTGGTAGCCAGTGGAGCATGCCGAGCCGCGGCGCATGCGCGCTGAGTGCCCGCGTGCGCAGCAAACCGCCGCGCTAGAACACGAACTGCTCTCGCGCTCACTGTCTGCAGCACGGGATTGTCACTAGTGTTTACGACTTCATATTCGCCGCAGATAGAAATATTCTGATTACAAAATGTTTCACGGTGTTTTCCATGTTACCGTTCCGTTGTTAAACACTCTCACCGGTAAGCTTTCCTTTGCACTAAAGGAAATGGGCACCATAAAAAATGGTTCGCTCCCTTTAACAACTGAACGAACAGTGCTACAGTAGACGCATACGCATGAAAACGGTTGGATTGGTACATTCGACGTTTCCTGGAGTTATTATTTCACGTCCCGATATACAAAAATAAGAAAACATTCGTTTACCAGCCCACGGTGGCGGCGCCCATGTGTCTTACGTAAAATCGTCTGCGGCGCTTACGGATTGAAACGCGAAATGAAAACTTTTAGTGTAGTGACTATACTCGGCGACAGCTTTCCTTGACAGCACTGTGGAAGCTACAGAACCAAAGCGCATGTCCTGCTTCCGCGCCAAAAAAATAGTACTGATGTTTATTGATAATTTTCTCCTTTGCCTTGCTGAAATAAATACTGCTTTATTTATTATGAGACTTAAACAGTTGCGGGAAGTTGTAGGCAAAATACAGTTATCGTTCACCGTGCTAGAATGCTTTCCTTTTCTTTCCATTTCTTAGACAGCACCACCTTTTCAGCCCACCCGTTTTCCAAGGAAACATGGCGTCCGTGACGTCACTGTGCGGCCGAATGTGCGCTGTTTAGTTCTCCAAGAAAAATATACTCGTTATAGGACACTCAAATGTACACTGAACAATCGAAATGTTTCTCCCATTCATAATTTTCAAGTATGTGTTTTTCTAAACGCGTTAACGATGCGAGCGAGCAAAACCGAAATCAGCCGCAAGCAGCCGAACTACTTGCGGAGCAACTTACGAATGTGGAAGCCCCGCCTCCGTAGCCTTCGCTCCAATGTCAAGATAAGTTGTCGCCGAGTATAGAATGGGCAGTCGCTCGAGATAACCGCCTCACCGCGCTACGAATCTGGCCGCTACGGGTAATTTCAGCTCTGATGTAAGTGTTTGAGTCGGAAATTGCACCGATATAACACGAACTGAAGGCGGCCTGAAACTTTATTACTCGTTTGCTTAAATTAATAATAATAATAATAATAATAATAATAATAATAATAATAATAATAATAATAATAATAATAATAATAACAATAATATCTGGGGTCTCATGTCCCAAGAGCACGATACGAGTATGAGGGACACCGTAGGGGAGGGCTCCGGAAATTTCGACCATCTGGTGTTCTTTGACGTGCGCTGAAGTCGCCCAGTGCACGGTTCTCTAGCATTTCGCCTCCATCGAAATGCGACCGCCGCGGCCGGGATTGAACCCGCGACGGTCGGGTCTGCACTGCAGCCTAGCACCGTAACCACTACACCACCGCGGCGGACACCGGGAATTCCTTAGCCCCATATTGAGCCACGCAGACATTTCTTTTTAGATGTGAAGCATCTTATGGCGATGCTTAATCCGGTGGTGGTGTGCCGGCGTGACCACCCTTACTGCGCATGCGCAAACCTTTTCAAAAAAAATAAAAATAAAAAAACTTCCTCTCCCCCTCCCTCTCCTCTAGGCATCCCTCCCCGCGGCAACCACACCCTCACTGCGCATGCGCCTCCCCTCCTCTCTCCCATCTTGCGCTCCCCCCCTCTCTCCTCTAGGCATCCCTGCCCGCGGTCGCCCACACTCCCACTGCGCATGCGCGTCCCCCCCCCTCTCTCTCCTCTCCTACGCTCCCCCCTCTCTCCTATAGACCTTTTCTAACGGAGAGGAGGATCCCCTCCTTTCTGGGCTGTTGCACGGGAGCACAAAAGCCGACGTCACAGGCTCGGCCATGCATTTTTGGGGGGGTCACGCATGTTAACAACAGCCCAGAGAGCACTATGGCGGCGCCCAGGGAGCCTTCAGTGAAAAGGTCTATAGGCATACCTGCCCGCGGCGTCCACACTCCCACTGCGCATGCGCGTCCCCCCCTCTCCCCTCTCCTACGCACCCCCCCCTTTCGCCTCGCGACGCCGACGCCTGCAGCGTCTGCTAGCGAGTTTCTTGGTTGAAAAAACCGACTGCTCGCGCTGCACAACCGTTCACTGGCCACCCCGTATATATGGCAATGGATCTTGACCTCCAAGGTGGTGCCGGTGGGAGATTTCTCCTGTGCGTTGTTGAACAATAAAAATTCGCAGCGTGCGCGTTAACTAAAAGCGGAGTGCGGGTCTCTGTGTCCAGTCGGAGTATTCTGTCTCTCATTGCCCATTAGCAGCGATTGGCATGTTTCAGTAGGAAACACTGCTCCATCACTGCCTGCTTTGCGCCTCCCCAGTTTTCTCTCCTGCGCAACGCTGCGATGAGCGTCAGCGTCAACGCCGCCGCCAGTGTAAGCGTTAGCGCCCGCTGCTTCACATCTACACATGGTTCCCTTTAGTGGGAGATGGTGTAATTTTTTTTGTAAAAATAATGTTTCTTTAAGGGGCGAAGCTCCTTAAAGCGGCACCCGTTCGTCCCTCGTCGTAGTCGTAGTGCGTAACCAGTCTTACGCTTTGACCTCCAAGGTGGTGCCGGTGGGAGATTTCTCCTGTGCGTTGTTGAACAATAAAAAATTCGCAGCGTGCGCGTTAACTAAAAGCCGCATTCTTCTGTCTCTCATTCCCCATTAGCAGCCATTGGCATGTTCCAGTAGGAAACGTTAGTAGAAGTAGAAGTGTTAAAAGCCGACTTCTGCTGTCTCTCATTCCCAGTAGCAGACATTGTTTACCTCCAAGGTAGTGCCTGGTGAGATTTCTCCTTTGCGTGATTAAACAATAAAAATTTTGTTCAAAACGCCGTTGATTGATGAAATAAACCAACGAAAGACGCCAGATGTTTTCTAAAAGCAAAACGAAAAGACGCCAGATGTTTCTAAAGCAAAACGAAAAGACGCCAGCTGCTTAACGAAAGACGCCAGGTGTTTTCTAAAGCAATGGTTTTATAATCAAAACCATATCGCGATACAGGTTTGTAGTTGACGATGCTCGTTGCCGTCGGTGTGTGCTCGTATGCAAGAACCACTTAGCTTACATTTCACCGACCACAAAGCGGTCATAATGAAAGGACAACGGAAACCAGCAATAAAAGTTTGATAAAACATTTAATCAATCGTTTCACGTCAATTTTATCGGGCGAATTAACGGAAGAAATTTCACGGTTTAACCGATGATTACTTCCAGGAGCTTCGCCCAATCTCATCATCATTCACCTCGTGGATCTGCCGTCAATTTTTTTCTACCTCTAGCTCTAAACTGCCGACTTTTAATCCGTCAGCAAGACCCGCCGTGGTAGCTTACAGCACGCAGGATGTCGCGTTGTTGAGCTCGAGGGCGCGGGTTCGATTGCTGGCCACTGCGGCCACATTTCAATGGCGGCGAAATGCAAGGAACGTACGTGCACTTCGTTTATGGTGCACGGTATGGAGCACCATGTGGTCAAAATTAACCCGGAGTCCCCCGCTATGGCTTGGATCATAATCATATCTAGGTTTTGGCACGTAAAACCCCGACAATTATTATTAATCCGTGAGCACTGTACAAGCAGGGCGTAAATGAACTGAGACATGAAAGATGTGCTCTGTGACTTTCGCCTTGAGCTATCTACTACATCTATGGTACACGAGATCGAACCTGCGTGTGGTATCCGTGCTCATAACGAACATTCTTGGCTAAGATCAAAGTGTATTTTATCAAAGCCTTTGTTCCTAGAAAGCATCGTAGATTGTGTCATCGCATAGCCGGCGCTGTATACTTGTAATCTATTTTGTTAAAAGCGTTATGCCTCACTTCAAAAATTGCAGTTGCTGCTCAGCAACCGACATTAGTCAGAGTGGTCAACTTATTTTAATTCTTACATAAATGCCTTTTTCTATCTCCCGCATGGTATGGCTTGGACAATTAGCACGGTGCGAGGGAATTGTTTAGTTCTTCTTCTTACGTGGTCGTGTACAAATTTTTATGTTGGCAAATGCTCTGCCCACCCGGAATGCAAAAGCGCGCACACGAGCACTATACCTTTCAGGTTGCACGCCTCGCTTCTTTTTTAACAGCGAAGCTGTTCTTAGTCGAGTCTTTCGTGTCTGATGTTTGCGAAACGCTGATCACGTGGGTTCAAGGGTCTGTGCCACAGAAATTGGGTAAAGCCCACTATTCACAACTGGTCCACTAAGAATGAAGAAGAAAACTATTGTTGCGGGCCAGAAGCTGTTGCAACTCTTATAATACTGATCTGTAATGCAATTCATTTTCAACCCTTTCCTCCAGTAACGTGAATTTGTTTCTTAAGCAAGACACCGTCCGATTCATGGCCTATCCCCCGAGGTGGGTTGCGCCAACACACAAAGGAACCAACCAACCAACCAACAAAAAAAGAAGAACCCTGCTTTCGTTCGCATAGAACGCAGTTGTCTCGCCTCACTTCTGCGACCTTCGCGCTTTCAGGATGATCAAGCTTCCTCAGCGCAGGTAGCAAACCGAAAATTTTCTTCAGGTTAACCTCCCTGCCTTTCACTTAATATTTCTCTCTCTCTCTCTCAAGCTTCCTCGTTCTCTCGATGAAGAAACCGCCCGACGTGAGCGTCAGCGAGAATTGATGCGGCACCGAGCTAACGCACGACAATGGCCAGTATGGGATTAAAGGACACCTGGTGAATGTGCCGATTGACGTTCAGACAACTGTAGATTGCCTTCCCAGAAACATTCCTGATGACGTTGCCCTTGACGTGGATCTTCAGCGAAGGGTTCTTTGTAAGCCTGTGTATAACCATGCCTGTGACCATATCTGCGAGTGGTATGGTCAAGATGCATTAAAACTATGCTACCACCTCAAAGCTTAACAAAAAGTGCTTAATAAAGAGCAGTGATTCAACATATCTAAAAGACTTGCAAAACAGAAATGCGATAGCATGACTAAGGGAAGGCCATCATATTCGCTGTTTTATCAGTGTCCGAGACGGGGGAGCCGGCTGAATTTTTATTTTATTTCTTGCTTCTTTAAAAATAAATTGTAGGCTAGTTTCGTGCTCTACACCCATCGCCTTCCCACTTGTGCTCGAGCTTTACTTGTGTAGGTGGCCTATAGACGCGGCAAGCTATAGAGAAGGGCGAACATTTCCATAATGGATAATTTTCCAGAAACTTGCAGCACAGCGCATTTGTTTTGCGTGCCATATTTCTTTTTCGTTTCCAGGTTGTATTTCTTACTAGCAAGTTGTGATGTTAAACGCGAACAGCGGTAAAACTGCGGCGTATACATCTGATGAAAGATAGACCGCGCGGGACCGGTTCAGACAATAGTTTCATTTTTTCGGCCGTTTCGCTCAGCAGTCACGTCTCCCCCCAAACGTTTACTATCCTTCCGGTAATCGTGTTCCCAGCCTGATGTACGCTTCCTCCAACCCGCGTGCTCGTTGCGAAAAAATACCGGACTGAGAAACGGAGCTGAAACAGTAGCAATGCACGGAAGCGAGCACTGCATGTTGCCGTTATATCGGTAACCCTCTATATAGGCTATCACTCTTCTCGCGACGAACTCCCTATTTATTTCCGCGCGAGCATGCCGACACGTTTGCCTTTTTCGGAACGAGCCGACACCTGACTTCGCGCGCGTATTCACGCCGTGCCGACCACACTCTGTCTCCGCCAGCCAATCAAGCCGGCTACGATGGCGTGCCCATGCGCTTGCGTGCCGGCGCTCCTACGAAACTGTTATCGTCGTCGGCTGCCTCTCCGCTTTTGCGCTTGTTTTTGAAGCAGTACGCTTCATTGCCTCGCTGCCGCGGCCGTCAAGCGTGCGCGCTCCTTTCTCCTTCCTCTGGGCATCTCTTTTAAAAAGAGGAAGGCACCGACTGACGTGCGGGCCGCCTTGACGGTTTAGTATACGTCGTCGGAACGTCGTAGGCGATCCTTCTCGTCTGATATCCTCCGGCCCTTTTTCGCGCTCGCCTTCCTTCAGCGCCCGCGGTGAAGGTTGTAAAATGAAGGTTCCTGTTTTTCTAAGCACGCGCCAAGTTGAACGCGTTCCCTTCCTTCTGTACACGCACCGGTGGCCGTGCGTGGTCAGACGGCGGCCGCGTCTGGTCCTTCCGAACCCCTGCAATGTACCACTCCCACTGTTTTTTTTTTCTTTATGAACACCTTCCCTATACAGCGCACGCGCTATGTGACCAAGTCAGCTGGTTAAACTTATAAGCTGTTCACGTTCCGTTGATAGTTGCCGCTCCCATGGAAGTAGGGGTGTTCTCCGCCAACGAATGCGTGAGGACAAGGTGTGCGTGACGGTTTTCAATTCGACGAACGGAAAGACCAAGTGCTTTCGGCGTTCTCATGTGCTCGTTAGAAAACGGGCGCGTAGTTTCCTTTCCCAACGGAAGTGATGAGAAAGTAAGGTTGCCGCTGGCCACACTGCAACTGTCTAGCTTGCACTTTTCAACATCTAAGCCAGTGTTCACAAAAACGTTATACGATATAATTTTTCCTAAGAGAACATTTCAGCCAATTTTGATTCTTGTCCTCCGCGATGGTGTAGCTGTTACGGTGCTCGGCTGCTGACCCGAAGGTCGTGGGTCCGATCCCGGCCGCGACGGTCGCATTTCGATGGAGGCGAAATGGTAGAGGCCGGTGTGCTGTGCGATGTGAGGGCACGTTAAAGAATACCGGATGGTCGAAATTTTCAGAGCCCTCCACAACGGCGTCCTTCATAATCATATCTTGGTTTTGGGACGTAAAACTCCCCGATATTTTTATTAATCCTGATTCTTTACTTACGATTAATCTAGTTGACTGGCCAATAGCAAGGAGTTCTTACGGAAATTTCTGGGAAGATGGCCACTGAAATTTTTCAGTTTAAGCATTGCATTATACCTCCAAAACCAGCTAAGGTGTTCAGAGTAGTGTTCCGGACTAAACCATACAATGCCCCAGCTGAATGCTTGCCAAACATCAGTGTCTGCAGGATTTTGTCTTGGGAGGTGCAAGTCCGTGTTGTATCGTGTTGAGGGAGCGGGGAGTAAAACAAGTGCCCTTCCCCCCCCCCCCCCCTGTCGACGCCCATGTTGCGAAATGAAAAAGAAATCGGACGACACACGTGCCTTACATTAAATTGATTCGCGCGCTGTCATGTACATGGAGTACTCGCCTATATCTAATGCCATTGCAGTGTACTCCACCCTTGCAACTCATTCGACCACCGCATGCGCAATCTCACTCCCGATGTCAGAATCTGCGGCTGCACTTAAGATTTACATTTCTGAAATCAGCTGAAGTACTTACACTTGAAACGTGGGTATTGTATTTTTTGTTATTATTTCCTGAACATCTTCTCCGCTACGGATTCGTTGGTGCTAAGCGATAAATTTCGTGCACACACGCACCAGCTGTCGTCATATGGACTTTATTATTTGCAGGCATATAGCAGAAAGTTCATACATTGTGGCATTAATAAATTTATGGTCCTTGACAAAAAAATTAATTATAGTAAACTCGACGGCCTAGCATAGTGGCTCGCTTTAGACTGACAATCCTACCTTCAAAAGGGGTGGGCGAAGGACGGAGAAGGACTGTGAAGAGAAATATCAAACACGAGAGGAATTATAATTGTTATTATATGAAAATAGATATCGCTCACACAAGCAGTGCAACCATTACTCCAGTTGTCTTCAAAAAGTGAAGTGACTGTGCTGTCTCAGTGAGGTCGTCAGGTTCGGTGGGCATGGCTTGGTCACGTGCACGCTTGGCAAAGTCCATGTAAATGTCGCAGCGGATGGTGTCGTCTCGACTTCTGAATCGACCAGCTCTTGTAGAGTTGCCTGTAAATGAAGCGCTGTAACGTCGCCACGTGGGATTAAGAACTATGGAATACGCCTTTTCCCCAGTTATGTAAATTTGACACAGAAACAGGAGACGGCAGCCGGGGCGCAAACAGGTGTTGCAATACCGACGCATTTCGGATAGAGAGGCGAAGTGTAGCGCGCAACAGGTAGGCGTCTTTCATCATCATCTTATGCGAATGCGATTCCTTCAACAACCGTAGACATCCTCTGCGCGCTACTCTAAGTCAGAACGGCAACAAATTATTCGCAGAAGATAGTGAGAAACTCTTGCACCCCAAAAAGAGCTACATCAAGGCCTAGAAAACGTCTTATACAGTGACAACATTGCCCGTTTTTATCGCCTTAAAATTCGCACTGAACACTGTAATGCGTAGGCGGACATAACTTATCGCCACTTTCGCCTTTTTTCGTTCATTTTTCTCCTGCTTTTAATTACTTCTCGAATAAAATGTCTAAGAAAAACGCGAGATTCGGTCTCCTTTAATTTATTTACGGAGATAAACGGTAACATCGGTTTCGCCTATTGACTTACCAGGATCAACAATGGCAAGAGCTCGTCGCGTAATTTTTCTTTCCGCTGATTAGGACTCATTCAGGCAGTGGTGTATACTGTCAGCCGACATTGATCTATACATAAGGACGAGTCACAAAGAAAAAGATTTTAAAAACTAGAAAAACACTTCGAGCGAACCTCCAACTTGGCACGGTATCTCAGACATCGTTTTTTATCTAACGGGCACCCGTCGAGCAGCGGACAAACCACCATAAACCATCAGCGCTTATCTTTCCCGATTCGCGGTTGGCTTTCGAGCTGTTCGCGGCAGTCCGCCAAGTGTCGAGATAATAGAGCGGCCTGGTTTTGCTTCTTGCTTCGGAAACTCGAGCGCAGATAAAGCGGCTGGAAACACGGCCACTCTGAATCTCTCTCGAGGAGCGAGCGGTAGACAGAGCGGAGATGGGAAAGCTAGTCAACAGGGTCGCTGATACGCGATAGAGCGCGCCCGCCACTCTTGTAAAACTTTTATGTCACTCCTTTCTAACGTGGGAACTTGCACGGCGCGATATAATGCGTCTATCTTGGTCATTCACCCCCGTAATATCCTTGACGGGGAGAAAACTTCCAGTTCTATATTGACTGACAAAAACCAGCGAAAAATACGTTTGCGCGAGATATACGAAGAGTGTACACATGACGGAGGCAGGACTAGAAAACAAGCGGACAGATACACAAGCGAGAGAGAGAGAAAGAAAGAAGGAGAGAGAGAGGGTGATAAGAGAATGGCAAGGAGATTAACCAATTGGATACTGCACTGTAAAACGAGGAATGGAACCGAAAAAAAAGATAGAAGCTCTCTGGGCGCGAGGATACGCGCAGAGGCGACAGTTACGTGGAAGAAGGGAGGGGTGGCGCTCGCTTTTCTTTCGTCATAATCGTCCGCGAAGACGGTCTCGCCCCCCCCCCCTCCTCTTACACCCCCCCCCCCCCCACCTCTTCGGGTCGCATACTTCAGCAGCCTTAATGAGCGGCTTTATTTCGTTCTAGGCATGTATACTGCTGGAATGAGCCTTGCACAAACAAATCTCCAGATTTCGATCGCAGGAATCACAGACTTCGTTTGTGTACCTCGACATCAATGCAGGCTCAACTCTATAAGCCAGGCTTGCCAGTCAAGCCAATCAAGTCAGGCTTGAGTCAAGCCTGGTTGGACTCAAGCCAGGCTTGACTGTAAAACATGTATGTATATTCTACTGAAGGTGTATCAACCTGTCCGGCTAGCTGTTTTACTGAGATGTCTTCACACGCCATGCAGATGAACACAAAGCAAAGCGTTATTTCCTTCAACACATATCAATCCCTTGATCACACATTTCTCCCATAGTTACAAATAGTCCGCAACCATGGAGCGGAACATGATGTTGAATAAATATAGGTAAATTGTTTGAAGAACTTCGCCCGTAGATTCACAGAACAACGTAATGGCTCTGTAACCTTTGTTTTGTTTTACCAGTTTACAGTGTCTCGCATAGGCTTGCGCAGGGTTCCCCTTCAGTGGGGGGCGAAGGTTCATCAAAGCGCCCCCCCCCCCCCCCTATTAAGTGAAAGTATAGGACGGACTTTGCGCCCCCCCCCCCCCCCTCCCCCTTTCCCCCGTGCGGACGCCTATGGTATCTTGGAAAGGCTGGGGCTGGAGAAAAGCGCTGAAATGTCAAGTTCATTTCAAGTTTTTTTTCCCCCATTGCAACTTCTAGCAGAACTGAAAGTATACTTCCAAACAAGAACGAGAGTAATCGTCAAAATATAGAATGTCTCAAAGAAATACCTTGTGATATTAACTTTTTCTTTTCAAGCGCGTCCGAGGATATGGACAGTTCTTCAACAACCCCGCTGTTTGGCCGCGTAGGGGTCACACATATTGCTGTTCGGTTTCTACGGGAAGTTGTCACCTATGAATGATAGATCGACTCTACCCCTTTGAGTTGTTGACAGCTCCGACTTTGGCATCATGTCCGATCTTTTCCTCACCGCCTATTTTGGTATCACTGCATCCATCATCCCGCCTCGCTTTGAGTTTCCAAGCCATTGCTGACCACTTTTGACCGCAGCCTGTACCGACATTATTACATGACGTTAACATTTATTTCCCATGTATAATCAGCAAAACAATATTTTAAAACAACGGAAGACACTTGGCAAATGTCATTTTCCACGACATTTGCCTGTCAGCTCTGGAGTCCCACAAGGAAGCGTACTAGGTCCACTTTTATTTCTAATATACATAAATGATATTGTCGAGGTAATTAATGAACCTGTTCAGATTAGACTTTTCGCAGATTACTGCTTGCTGTTTAATGAAATTAAAAGTCAGGATGATCAAGCTTTGTTAAATACTAACCTGCACAACATACATATGTGGTGTCAAGAGTGGGAGATGCAACTTAACGCTGAAAAAACGGACTTTATGAATATGAGCAGAAAGAAAAACTTTTAATTTTTTCCGTATTGTCTTCCATCGCAAGTATTAACGAAGGTGACTCATTACAAATACCTAGGCGTCAAGATAACTGATACACTCAGTTGGAACGCTCATATTTTGAACATTTGCACATCCGCATTTCGTGAGCTATGTTTTTTTGCGACACAAGTTAAAGCACACGCCACCTGACGTCAAACTGATAGCACATACATCCATTATAAGACCCAAGCTAGAGTACGCGTCCATCGTCTGGGGCCCTCATACTAACCGAAATATTGAAGCACTGGAGATGATCCAACGAAAATCAGTAAGATTTATTTATTCTTATTATCGTCAAACTGACTCTCCGACTCAACTAATGAATCATTATGGAATAAAAACATTACAGTTACGACGGAAAATTGCCAAAATAAAATTTCGCTTGCATTTGAAACATCTCAATTTATTACTCAAACCTGAACCTTACGTAATGCCACTGACATAACGAACTACAAGGCATCGGCATGAACAATCACTAAGACCATACAGCACCAAAACTAACCTCTTCAAGTTCTCGTTTTTCCCGCGAACAATTATCGATTGGAATTCGTTGCCTATGTCATCACTCCAATGCATAGGAACAATAAAAAATCTTCAGGATTGATGTTACGTTGTGTTATCTGTTTTGTTTATTTTTTGTGCATTTTCCCTTGTATCTTCCTTACTATTTTTGTCTTATACATGGCTTTACTTCTCTTGACCGGGGGGAATAAGGCAGTAGATATCTTTTCGTTTTTCTTTCGATGCGCTGTATGTAAACATGTCTATGTATTACCTTTTTGAGTGCACTTTTGCCCCTCCTGCTAGGGCCCAAATTGGGCCTGCAGTACCTTGTAAATAAAGTAAAATAAATAGTGTAAAACAAACAAATTGGCGACATAATCACTCGGATCTGTAAGCAGTTAACCGGTCAACAAAAGGAAACTGCTCAATGAACAAGGGGAACCGTTGATAGAGCTAACAGAAGCAGTATACTATATAGTATAGTCTGCCTCTTTCACTGATTAGCAAGCTCATCAAATCTATTTTAGTCCGCCTAGGTGGTCTAGTGGTTACGGTGCTCGTGTTCTGACCCGAAAGTCGCTTGTTCGAGTCACATTTCTAGGGGGCCGAAGTGCTAGAGGCCCGTGTACTGCACAATGTCATTGCACATTAATATATATATATATATATATATATATATATATATATATATATATATATATATATATATATATATATATATATATATATATATATATATATAGTAGAAATTTCCGTAGCCCTCCACTACGGCGTGCCTCGTAAACATATCATGGTTCCGGCACCCAATACCCCAGATATTATCATCAATTCTATCGCTTGAAAGTAGTGATCATATCACAGCATTTTGAGTATCAGAACTGCAACGTGATTTTGAGTCATGCCGTAATGAAGGACTTAATAACAATAATAATAATATCTGAGGTATTACGAGCCAAAATCATGATATGATTATAGGCACGCCGTAGTGAAGTGTTCTGGAAATTTCGACCATCTGATGCTCTTTAACGTGCTGACATCGAACAGTAACGTCGGGTTAATCTTAATCTCTTTTTTACACGGCCGAGACCGAAACCACAACCTAGAGCTCATCAGTACGATTCTAAACCCACCAGGCTATCAAGGTGCGTCAGAAATATCAATTTCATAGTCATTTTCCTTTCAGGTTAAGTTTGACGAAATAAAAACGGCTATCCAAAAAATGCATCGAAAAGCAAGGTTAATTGCTCCAGCAGAAAAACACAGAAAACAGATAACTATAATCTTTACCACTCACGGTGGATTTCATACTTCATGAACTGGCCACCCTAACGACTTGATAGTACCGCAAGCCAATTGACAGGAACAAAAGAAAAAAAAGCACACTCGACACTACAAAGCGCTGTGTTATGTTGTTTAAGGTGGCACTACCATCAAGTATAGGATGCAACGCGAACAAGCCCCCGTCGCCACCTTCATCATCTTAACGAACTTATTGACGCAAAAGGCGACGTATTGGCGATGCAAATACATACATGAGTAGCCAAATCGTTTCATGCAAAAGCAGAAAAACCTCGAAGCACCCAACCCTCCGCGCCAGGAAAGGATCGCTATGTTATACCAGCGCTGGTTATGCGCATATTGGAAACATTAACATGCGACTCTTCAGAGCTGCCTAAACTTGTTAAAGGTCCTGTCGCTGCAACAGAGGCTTCTTCAGAGCACGTGGAGTGCACCGCCCCCTCGATAATGCATACATACTCTGAGCACGTGGTGTTTGTGACACGGCGCTTAACACTGTTTCGAAAGCAGCAGCGCCGACAGCAGGAACGTGCCGCGATACAATTGCCATCCGACAAGCGCTCTGACAAGCGCTGCGATATTACGAAATTTCTCGCCGTAAAGAACGCAGTATCTGGAGACGAGATAGCTAAGGCTCTTTCAGGGTGTCGTTCGCAGAAAGCTGCACTAAAAAAGAAGGCGTCCTTTCTCTCGCGCATACAGTATCAAGTATAACGTCCTTGGCTCAAGGTAGCACACGCGGCAGCTTCTGACAGCTTGTTGCGCAGGAGCGCAGTAAGTTCGGTAATTTATCGCGGACATTCGTTCACTCTTCTCCGATGACGTCGAGAAGCGTCGTTGAAGCCATGGCCGCACTGCTGTATCAATGCTACTGAGAAGGGACGATGTAAAAGCACAAACGTAGCCCGCGATGCTTATGCAATCAAGGCTATTTACTAGTGTTCCCGTAATCGTAAAAGCAACGCAGCCGAGACGGGAACGCAATACAGGCGATTACAATGAACGCCAAAACCGCAACGTGGCAGGTAACGCATAACACCTTGGCAAACACATCTAAAAGAATATTGGATTGCAGTCCACGCTCTGAAGATGGTTGACCAGCCAAACTAAGGTATCACCTGATCCAGCAGGCAAAGAACATTGAACGATTGAGCAATCAACTGCATGAAATGATTGGCAACGAGACATCATAATGCACTGTACCATGACGCTGCTCTTCGGAAGTCTTCACCATGCGTGGCCCTTCCAATAGCGCTATCACAACACAAATAAAATAACTCGCTGGGAAGTGTTATTCATTTACATATCACTGTTTAGAGACGTCATTCCCTGCCTCGTACGCTGCGGCGGCTGCTTCCCAGGAACTGCAGCTTATGCAAAGGTAATCTTCACCGGGAAACGCGTGCGGTGAAAGCTATACGTGCTTCGCATTGTTCGAACACGCCTTATCATCTATATCATGTGGTCTCGACACTTGTTTGGACATTTTTTTTTTATTGACACGTACTGGGGTGTGTCTTGCGTACGTATAGTGTCAATAGAGACGGGCACTCTCGCTTCAATTCGTGGGATTGTTTTATGTAGACTTTCCTGTCGGCATACAGCTTCGTTGTAAGAACTTCTGGTGTGTTGAGTGAGAACGCGCTGTACAGAGCGCAGTAAGCACGACCAAATAAAGTCTAGTCGTGAACGGGGACGTCGAACAGCTACAGAGTCGCCACGTGTGGTCATAGCCGTAAGATACCGGTGTCCTCTCTTCGAAGCCCGCGCTGTCCTTCTGTTGCTTTTCTCAGACCACCGTTTATCCGATCAGCAACGATGAAGAAACAACACCTCCCCTCTTCCCCAGCCTCCTTCACCGCAAATGAGCGCCGAGTACTGCAGCCTTCCTGAACTGTATCTCTGGTGGAGGGCAGGTACGAGAGACACATGTCGCGGAGGCTCCCTGTCTTCTCAACCATGAGGAGGCCCGGCTGCGGCGACCATCGAATAACTCTCCTTTGTAGCAGCGGGGGGGCTCTCCCGAGCGGAACCGGAATGGTCATTGTCTCTCCGTCCGCCGTTGTCTTTCTATTTCGGCGCGGTTACGTCTTCGCAAAAGGCAAGCAGCGCCAGAAAGAGGAGGCATACGTTAGCTCCACAACAAGGGCGCGCGGTATTTTTGCTTCGAGCCGCCCGTGGGGCTACCGTACACTACTGCCGGTGTCTCTCGCTCTGGAGGACGTGCATGAACGGTGTATACATACGCGAGCATCCATTAGCTCCCGTGGTTCGTCCGCGCTTTGACAGAGCGTGGCGTGTTTGTGTGTGTGTATATTTGTGTACGCGTATACGGGTGCTAAGCAGCCGCGTACATCTTTAGCCACGGCTTCCGCGGTGTTACATAAACAATCATTTCCGGTACGGGCAGCCGCTCGCTGCGCCGGGCTCAGCTCGTCGCTCTCGTTTCGTTCCGTCCCGTTCGTTTCTGAGAGGTATACCTTGTGCTCTGAGCTGCGACTGGCTCGTTTCAGCAACAGGACGTATGAGAAGCTGTTTCCTCTCGTCGGATGGTTGCAGAGTCCCGGATAAGAATTAATTCCTTCGTTACGCCGGTTTCGGTGTCTCGACGGTTCGACTTAGCCCTACCGTGCACTGACAAATATTTATAGAGCGGAATCAAAGTAGTCTATTTTGCACGCCATGTGGCTTGGCACGAAGCGAAGTGCGGGCTAATGTATATTTAAAGGTTTCGGGGGGGACAGTGGTAGCTTGGCCGTTCATCAAAATAAGATAGCCTTCAGATCTCACCTACCCTTACCTATTCCAATGAGTCAATTTATTTCGCTGCAGTAATACTCGACGTTGGACTACTTGGTAGGCTACTAGTGTCAGTAGTACTAGTATCCAGTATCATTTCCCTATACGCCGACGACAGCTGGTCTTACTTCCACCTCATAGTCGTACACAGATCTGGCCGGTTACTCCAGCTGTTCTATATATGTGTTACCCTTAAGCCGTCTTGTACGGGTTAATTTCCTGTATATCTCATATCACACTATGACAATCAAATATCCAATCAGATAGTCCTTCGCCAACAGGCCACGTTCACTTCATTTGCACCGCAGGAACTTACACATAAAGGAGGATAATGAGTTCATGGTCAACACGTTCAGGCAATGAACTTACACATAAAGGAGGATAATGAGTTCATGGTCAACATGTTCAGGCAAAGATGAGCCCCCGAGAGATTTCTGAAAGTGAGCGATATATCTACGGCAAATATCGCGCGGCGTTTCTATCATCTCTTGTCAACTTAATGTTCGCATATACTGTATGTGGTCCAAAGTTATATTTCATTCCGTCGAACGTTCCTGTCACTTTAGTGCAGGGTCGTCATTGACCGCAACCCCTATCTTGGTCGAAGCATGTGACTGCGCTACGGAAGAAACTAGTTAGTTTTGTATATGTTCTTCGTGTTATAGCAGGACTGAGATGGGGCCCTTCAGTGAAAAGTCTTCTGCAGTTGTACGAGGCATTGTTTGTGGGCTATATACGGTACAGCGCACCTGTACTTTCCAGCATGCGTACAACGTGCCTTCGTACTTTGGAGAGCCTTCAGGAACGAGCACTGAGAACATGCCTAGGCCTGCCACGGTGCACTTCAACGTCTGGCACTATAGAGGAGTCCCGCACCTACCCTATACAGGTATACACGTCCTGTGAGCCTCTTAGGGTGCACCTTCGACTGCTGACCCGACATGCACAGCACCCGTTGTCCACGCTACAAACGGACCGACCAGGCTGCAGCTATTCACGATGCCTCGATACGCATAGACATATGATCCCTTTAGACTTTGCACCTGCCGTAAACTCCGGAGTGCCTCCATGGACATTGACTAAACCACTGGTGTGCCTTCACATACGTGGGATCTCGACTAAGTTGCGTGTTCCTTATGTTGCCCTCAAGCAACTCACCTTGGCACATTTGGCTGACCGATACAGCGACTCTGTGCACATCTACACCGATGGATCCGTAACTTCGTCCGCCTCAACTGCGGCCTTCGTGATCCCTCAACTCGGTCTTTCCCGGCAGTACAAATTAGATCACAGGTCATTTTCGACAGCCACGGAACTTGTTGCTATCCAGGAAGCTGTACAATTTGTGAACGGCCAAGCACCACGTAAATGGACGATACTGTCTGATGCCAAATCAGCGCTTCAAGCCATCAATTTTTGCTCAAGAAGAGGCCAATATTATGCGTTAGCTTTAGGAATCGTCCAAGCATTCGATATTACACAGAGGTGGTCACTTGATTACATTCCAATGGGTTCCTGGACACTGTGGCTTGGTTGGCAACGAGCTAGCTGATAGTGAAGCAAGAGCGGCAGTATACAACACCCCCCATAGACGTCAAAATACCGTATTCGCGAAGTGACGTCAACACATTGTTGAGATCGCTCATGCGCGAATGCGCGGCCACTTACTGGTCGCCACCAGATCATCGGAGCAATCGTCTGCAGGAAACAGACCCCGATGACTTTTCGCCTCCCGGCTAAAATCAGCCGAAGACATGCTAGTGTGCTGCACCGAATTCGCCTGGGCGTTGCCCTCACTCGACGCTACGCGCATCTAATCGGCCGTGCGGACAGCACGAACTGTGAACGCTGCCAAGTGCGCAAAACTTTAGCCCATATATTTTGTGACTGTCCATTATACGTGACGCAAAGGAAGATGCTAACTTCAACGCTGGCAGGCATCGGACTAACACCACTTAGTGAACGTTGCATTTTGTCAGCAATGTGCGACCAAACAGTGTCAAAAACTGCTACAAGGGCGGTTCTAGATTTCATCAAAAGCACTGGACTGGATACCAAGCTGTAGGGTACTGTGATATGTGGCTACTGTACATACTCACCACCTCTTTCTGTCCCCATCATCACCCTTCATCCCTCTTTTTTCCCCTTCCCTTATCCCCGTTGTAGAGTAGCAGGCTAGAGCGCATAAGCTCAGGCCGACCTCTCTGCCTTCTAATAAATTCTCACTCTCTCTCTCTATTATCCAGCCTGTTTTTAGAGGGTTTATGGAATCTTTATTTCTTTCCGTGAACGATCGTGCCTTAGATGCACCCCCCGTTGAAACTTAAGATAATAGAAATGTTTGAATCATTGCTTGCCAGTTGATTATCTAAAGTTCTATGCCTTTGTATTTTGTGCCTTTTCCCTTATGTTTTTCCTTAAAAGCGAGTTGGGTTTATGCTCTTTGCTTTATTTTGTTTGCATACATTTTCTGCTACTGTTTTTGCTTGACAAGTTAATTTATGTTTTATTCACCATTTTAACCCACTAGCCAACGACTCCACTAAAAGTCAGCGGTATTGTCAAATAAATTAATGTTTTCTATGTCTCACCGTGTTTCATTCAAAGATGTTTGAGAGCTGTCTTTACAGTATGCATGAGGACTTATTTGGGCATTTTGTGCGCGTGAGTGGTTTCTGTAAGTGAATGTGCGTTATTTTGCCATTTCTGTGGCATTCTATAGCGCAAAAACACTATGTGATAAAGCTGGCGCGCCACTTGAAGGCTACCGTATCTCAGAGTAAGACAAATAACAGACCCATTCAGATAAATCAAATACACTCCACTTTAGACGTATACATTGCCTAAAGGCCTGCTCAAATATTGGACGACCTGCAGCTTGCTACCTCAGCTGCAACAAAAGGCGTTATTGCAAGCTCGGCACAAGAGGAAAAGATTCCCTGCCGTAGCCGTTGCTCGAATACCTAGTTATCTGCCTCGCGAAAGTGCGCCGCCGTGAGTTTCCAAGATTCCCGCAAATTTGAGCGAGCTGCATGGCCGTGCTTAAGGGTCTTATCTGAGGCTAGTGGTTTTCCGAGAAAACCGTCGCCATCGCCGCCGCTGCTTCGAGGGCTTGATAGAGCCGTGCTCTTCCAGGGCTCCAGCAAACAAGCGCCCAAAAAGATTTCTTTTCTCCATCTCTCTCTCTCTTTTTTTGTGTGTGCGGTGTTGTCCGGGAAAAGAAAAAGAAAAATCAGGAAGAGTGTGTTGGTAAGAGGGCCTCCGGTAAACATTGCCGTGGACATGGCGTGCTGAACGAACTGAATGCGCAATGATTTACACGCCACCCGTGCGTATTCACACATACTGTGCAGGTTACTAGGTGCTGCTTTTAATTTTTATATTATTATTGAGGCGAAAGCCATAGATGCCTCAACAAACGCGAAAACTGACCGTTGATGTCGGGGTCAACACGAGTGATGAAAAAAAAAATCATAATGTAATCACTTCACAAGTTGCGAAAATGTGTGACGTCACATAACCTGACGTCACATGCTGACGCCACCACATGACATCGTCGCTTTGGGAAAGGTGGGCTGATCCTGGAGGCTCCGCAAAGTCGCACTGGGTGCAGAAACCTTGGGGTGGGGTCGGGGTGGGGGGGGGGCAGTGATCGACACAATTGACTGGGATTGCATCGATCGAAAGAAGATGACTTTCGCCTTCGAGTCGTCTTAGTCTTCGGCAAATGCATGAGGAGGGAGAGTGGGACTTTTAATTTCATATCGTCCGTGCTTGCACTGCGCTTAGTAATACACCGACGCAACAACGAAAGAACCAACATAAAAGAACAAGAAATAGACGTGCATACGGGCTTTACTAATACTAATAGTACTATGCGCAATACAATCACGAATGTCTATCGAGTAACCCCGTTAATTGCTGCTGTTACATTTCATGTCGATAGAACCCCCCTCCTCCCCGGCCCCCCCCTCACTCCAGTCTGCCCCCCAGTTTGCAAAATTCTGTGGCTGTGTTCAGCAGAAACAGTTATTCCTATTTCCCTGTAGGCCTGAATCCTGCTGAAAATATTAAGATCTGAACAAGCCTGGCATTAATGTGAACGGAAACAATTGCTGGGCTCTAGTAACAAACGTAAGACTTTCACTTGAAGTGTGGTTCACATGTCATATTGAAAGGTCCCGTGAGTTGGTCTATATATTTTTCCTTCTTCTTCGTTTTTTTTTTTTTGCTATTTTATATTGTTTTACGAATACATTCCAGCAAATTTGACGCTCTTGTTATGAAATTTGGTATGTTCGCCTGTCTTCGTGACCATTATAAAGCGTAAGAAAAGAAAGAAAGAGGCAGCCATATTAACCAGACGCGTATTTCCCATTTGCCGCGTTACACTGGAGGGGGGAAACGGTGGTTGAAAACTAGCTTCGAAACATCGACCATTTTACAGCGTAAGCTGCTACTATGAGCACGCAGCAACCAACGTTTTAAAAACGATGGCAGAACAACCGATTTTTGGTTGCATAGATGGCCGCCCCTACAAAAATAGGTATAGACAATCTATAGAATGTCTAATCCAATTTCTAGACAGTACATAGACTGTCTAAATCCACTTTTGCACCGCCGCCTCCGCCGGTGTCGGTAACAGCTATCGCGCACAACACACACACAAAAAAAGGGGTGGGGGGAGGGATATGGGGTATTTTGTTATTGCTAAAATTTTATTTTCATTTATTTATTTATTTTTTTGCCATGGGGCCAGCCTTATATGTTATTCTATTTCTAAAAATGTAAAACTTCTCCCTTACCCTGTCTTTACTATTTAACGTTTACATTTACATTAACCGCCGGCTTATGGCATTAGAATACTAATTAAAGTTCGCAATTTCTTCAATACAAAAACATTAATCTCTCCCTTTACTACGCTTTCGTTCACACGTATATTAATTATTGCATATCATCATGGGGAAACACGTATCCGGTCCATTTATCGCAATTGCAGCACACTCAAAATCAAGCTATTCGCATCGTGACACATAGCAGCTACACATCAGAAGCATCTCCATCGCTCACCTCTAACGGTATTCTGTCGGTGGGAGAACTACACAAATACTCACTCGGAATACTGATGCACAAATCCATCAACAGGAAAGCTTCCGTTCCCCATAATTACCAAAAGCCAGTATCCTCACTCTTTGTCTACCCGTCTCGCTTCCAACAACAGGCTATTTATTATCGAAACCCAGAACTAATTATGGTAAGTTCACTACTAACTTCTCAGCCACACAACTCTGGAACTCATTACCATGCCATATTAAGACTCTCTCTCATTTCCACGCATTCAAGTTCAACCTTCGAATTTATTTGCAATCAGCATAATCATTTCATCATCACCGCTTTTTTTAGCCTTTGTTTATAATTCAAACCATGTTATTGCTAATGCTTCTTTTGTTACAGTGTTTAGTTTGTGCACATATTTAGCTGCGTTATATTTGTTACTCATTCCTCATGGGAGGTCCCCTGTACAGTCTGTTGACTCTGGGACCTCCCTCTGTATCTGTATAATCCCCAACTGTAACTACCACTACTATGCACAATAAATGATTGATTGATTGATTGATTGATTGATTGATTGATTGATTGATTGATTGATTGATTGATTGATTGATTGATTGATTGATTGATTGATTGATTGATTGATTGGCTTCTTGGCCAATCATCTGTAGTGAGTAGGCGCCACTTACCTATAGGAGCAAGGAAGCAAGCAAGCAAGCAAACGAGCAAGCAAGCAAGCAAGCATTTTCTTTACAAAATACAGTATGGTCAATCCCCCCTTGTGGGTTTGAGCAAGAGTTCCTAGACAACAACAACAATGACGACGATAGCAAAGACGACGACAACAAGGCGTTCCGATTAGAGGCGTCCGCGCAAGCCGATGGGTCGCAAGAAGCGCCGTAGCGCTTGTGCGGAATATTGATGTGATAATTTTAGTCTTGTCAATCCTGCGGAATCATTTCTTCCGATAGAGGCTGGTTGTTTAACTGTCTACGCACAGGGAGGAACCATTGTCACCATCTGTTGCACTATGGACCCCGGCACTGAACATGCCCAACCATTTTCTCGCCACCGCAGCGGCCACAGGCTGCGGTGTCGGCCATCGAAATCGGAACGCGTGTGCTCTAATTGGCAAACGTGACGCCTAACCATATCCTATACCTATATCAAAAGTCGATGCTGCCAACATATGTTGAATAAAGCTCTCTCTTTCTCTTTCTTTCTCTCTTTTTCTTGCTAAACGGCCGCTGCCTTTATGCTAATCGGTTAAGCGGTTGCCAACTGACATTGCGTAATCTTCAAACGGACTCTTCAATGAGTAAATCGTAAAGTTGATACCGAGATGCTGCTGCCTTTTATGCGCAAACAAATGTCACGGAGGTCATTCGACTGTTTCAACGCACAAGGACTTGGCCGAAAGAGCCAGTGCGAAGCAGGTATCCGTCGATCAGTCCTAGATGAGGATCAGCGTTCGCGCCGTCACGATAGCGATCCTTCCTCAATAAAAGGGCGATATCGCTGGCACGCATTAGCTAGAACTGTCTGCTGTCCTTTACGCACTCGTATGCATAGTGTGCTGACGTGCTCAGTGGTGCAAAGAGGATCGCTGACATCGAGAGGGCGCTAGCTATGGTAGTGACGCCTGCAGTGGCGTAGCCAAGGGGGGGGGGAAGGGGGGGTTGGGGGAAATTTAAACCCCCCCCCCCCCCCCCGAAATTTTTCAGTTTTGCTTGCGTATATACGCACGCACACATACAAACGCACGCACGAACATACATAAAGTATGGTTGAATTTCTGGCTACGCTACTGGACGCCTGGATTGCTGCTGGCAACCATTCGGGGATGGAGATACCTGCATTTGCTGTGGGAAAGCTGTGGAAATGACGGAGCAGGTTTTGACTGACTGTGAAGATATCCACCGGGGTGTATGTTTGGGCACTAGCCTGCATGAAGCCTTGGTATTTAGGCAAAGCACTGGAAAGGTAAACAGATCCGCATCAGTAAAAGGACGGTCAAAGGACTGGTGGCGGAAAGGTACGTAGTACGGACAAAACCAAATAGCATGAAAACCAAGGTTACTCTACTACCAATTGCAAAAAGTTAAATTACGCATATAGAAGTTTTTTTTAGGGGAAAAAATTAATACAGGTAGGCCGCTCACACCAATGGCCTAAATCGGGGGTCTCTAGCCAATCACTTTTCAAATTGCAGCACATTTGAGAGCGCTGCAATTACGGCTCCCAAACGTGCATGCCAAGAGCTTTTCATGTTCATTTTGTTGGTGTTTCAGTACGCCACAGGCATAAATGACTACGTAACAGGTATAAGCTGCTGTGTTACACGTTTTATGGCATGCTCGACAACTTTCTTATTGAGGTTTCGACCTTAGGTCAATGCTCGCATAAGTGGTTAATTAATATTATGTAATAATGAAAATTTTTCAGAATCCGACAGTACGTGTGAGTTTCTTCATACAACAGCCAACAATATGCGCATTGTTCCGTGCTTCTAGAATGCTTCGGCGTGTTCGTAAACCTTGATTAAAGTTTGCTGGAGCGCCGTTGCATTCATAACACCGTAACTGCTTCTTTCGAGTGACTTACGCTGACAAACGTGAGCGTGAAAAGACCGAAATCAGCGTGTATAGACGACCTGCACCTGTGTAGGCCATGGTGTCAGTGAATTCCAGTGTCTCTTTTTGGAGTAAGTGTGCTTCGATAACAGAGCGAAGAGAGGAATCGCATCTTCCAACGAGCCATCTAGAGCGGATTGTGGTCCGCCGTCACTCCATGGAGAAATCAAAGACCACCAAAATTTGCTGAGTTCACCGCTATTCGCCGTGCCTAGTGGCCCCAGACACTCAGAAGAAAGAAAGAAAGAAAGAAAGAAAGAAAGAAAGAAAGAAAGAAAGAAAGAAAGAAAGAAAGAAAGAAAGAAAGAAAGAAAGAAAGAAAGAAAGAAAGACTGACTGCCTGTTAGTCCTTTACGGCAAGTCCCGACTTTCCACATATAGGACTCTCTTTAAAGGATACACTGTGTCTCTCTTTTGGATAGTCGCTCCTTCAATGAACGACTTCCACGAAGAGCGCATATTGATCTCCAACAGAGAGTTAACGTGCATCTTTAAATATATTTATATACATAGGTTGCAAGACAGTGCTAACCAAAACCAAGAAGAGTAATATATATATATATATATATATATATATATATATATATATATATATATATATATATATATATATATATATATATATATATATATATATATATATATATATATATATATTTTTTTTTTTTTTTTTTCCGTATTAAGTGCATGGCAGTTGTGGCTTTCGATGTAAATGCTTGGCCCACGCCAAGGCTACTCGTCACGACGAGACATCGTGCTTACTTTTCCGTAGTGACATACATCCTCTACTCGGATATATCGGGTTCTGATATACGCGACCAGCCGAACAAAGGCAGCGACGCTGAAGCCGGAACTTGGGAAAAAGGCATTGTAAAATATGTTTTGTCCTCCCTGATAATGAAATGTGGAAGCAGGCGACCGCACCCGTAGTATCCTGTTCCTGTGTAACTCTGGATCAGATACAAAGTACTACAAATGTCGCGCTGTTGCTTCGGCGGGTTCGGTTGCTTAGATTGCTTCGATATTCTCTGTGTCAAAGTCACAAATTACGGGTCGTTCTTGTACGCAACTAGGTTATACTCGTCCACGGAGCTGTTTGCCGCGGTGGAGCAGTGGCTATGGTGCTTGACTGTTGACTCGGTCGCGGGTTCGATCGCGGCCGCGGCAGTCCCATTTCGATGGAAGCGAAATGCTGGAGGCCCGTGTACTGTTGCAATGTCAATGCACGTTAAAGAACACCAGATGGTAGAAATTTCCGGAGCCCTCTACTATGGCGTCTCTCAGAGTCATATCTTGGTTTTGGAACATAAAACCCTAAATATTATTATCATTCACGGAGTTCAATTATCAATCTCTAATCCATATTGAACAGCGCAAAAAACAAGACACAGAGAAGAGACTGCACGACACGAGCGCTGACTGACAACTAAATGCTTTATTCAAGCACAAAGAAAAAGGAAGGGAAAAACAGAAATGCGCGCGCACCCTAAGCACATTACAAGAGAATTGCAGGCATTCAGCAAAATTTAAGTATTTTCCAAGTAAGCTGAAGCTTTTGCTCTCAGCAAAAATGGTGACACGTATGTCAGCACGCCATCGATTGCGTTGCTTGATTGCGAGGTGGCTTACTTGGAAAATACTTAAATTTTGCTGAATGCCTGCAATTCTCTTGTAATGTGCTTAGGGTGCGCACGCATTTCTGTTTTTCCCTTCCTTTTTCTTTTGTGCTTGAATAAAGCATTTAGTTGTCAGTCAGCGCTCGTGTCGTGCAGTCTCTTCTCTGTGTCTTGTTTTTTGCGCTGTTCAATATGAATCCCAACCAACTAGCCCAACTCTCCCTTTTGCTGCAATCTCTAATCCGCCTTCAAGATTAAATCCGCAGCAACTTTTGCTCCGCATGTTGTCGACTAGTCAAGGGACTTACGCTAACAAGATTAATTCCTCAGAACAGTCCCTGCAAAGCGCATGTATGGGTTTTACGGCTTTGATCTAAAGTCACAAGCGTCACACATTATCGTGTCAGAACTGCTGGCTCAGCTTCTGCACTACAAAACGCAGGGTTGTGTCAGCTTCCGAAAGTGCAGATATGATTCAATGCGATGAGGTACTACAGAATTCCGCAAAACGCATTTAATAATGGCACTTATACGCCCACTGATCATCTCAAGAATAAGGAACGTGCAATGTGCATTGAAACAAGTTTTAGATGTGAAGCATCTTATGGCGAAGCTTAATCCGGTGGTGGTGGTGGTGGTGGTGGTGTGCCGCGTGACCACCCTTACTGCGCATGCGCAAACCCTTTAAAAAAAATTAAAATAAAAAGCCTCCACCCCCCTCTCTCTCCTCTAGGCATCCCTCCCCGCGGCAACCACACCCTCACTGCGCATGCGCCTCCACTCCCTCTCTCCCCTCCTACGCTCCCCCCTTTCTCTTCTAGGCATCCCTGCCCGCGGCGTCCACACTCCCACTGCGCATGCGCGTCCCTCCCTCTCTCTCCTCTCCTACGCTCCCCCCCTCTCTCGCCTCGCGACGCCGACGCAGGCAGCGTCTGCTAGCGAGTTTATTCGTTGAAAAAACCGACTGCTCGCGCTGCACAACCGTTCACTGGCCACCCCGTATATATGGCACTGGATCTTGACCTGCAAGGTGGTGCCGGTGGGAGATTTCTCCTGTGCGTTGTTGAGCAATAAAAATTCGCAGCGTGCGCGTTAACTAAAAGCGGACTGCAGGTCTCTGTGTCCAGTCGGAGTCTTCTGTCTCTCATTGCCCATTAGCAGCGATTGGCATGTTCCAGTAGGAGACACCGCTCCATCACTGCGTGCTTTGCGCCTCCCCAGTTTTCTTTCCTGCGCAACGCTGCGATGAGCGCCAGCGTCAACGCCGCCGCCAGTGTAGCGTTAGCGCCTGCTGCGTCACATCTACACATGGTTCCCTTTAGCGGGAGATGGTGTAATTTTTTTTTGTTCGCCCAGTCTGTTCTTGTTTCACTGCCCACAGTTGCAAGGAAAACAAAAAGCATTAACTACTCAAGAAAAAAAAAAGAAAGAACCTAAATATATCGTGATGTTCTAACGACAACGTTTTCAGATATCCATGGCATGTATAGTATTATAGGTGTAACCTTTCAGGGCAAGAGGAGAGAAGAATGTGTCAGGGAACAAACGGGTGTTAAGGACATCATAGTCGAAATCAAGAATAAAATTGGGGGACCCTTAAGTTTCGCCTGTAAGAGTTGAACGCGATAGCGATATCCGTGTGTCCCTAGTGCGTACCACTTAGTGCATACTATGTAATGGGTAGCATGCTTTAAACCACGAGCAATGAGCGGGAAATGTTTTCGAACTTGCTATGCACCCACAACGTGGTCTTAAAGGGACCCTGAAACGGTTTTGACGATTTTGTACAAACACATTGGGCCAGTAGACCCAAGTCCTAAGGCTCATTTACAGACTAATTTAAGCTCTCTGCTTACACTGTGTAATTTATTACAACGCTATAAAGCTGCGAATCGCTGGAGATCACTGCGGCTCAGCCCAACGCGTTTTCAATCGCCCCTTGCGAGTACGACATGCAGTGTCCGCACGACGTCATTGGGGCTGCTGGCGACGTCATTGGGTCTGCGGTGTGCGCGCACGAAAAATTGGCTGGTAGGGTGGCGGCACCTGTCGGAGCAGATATCAACCACTCCGCGATGTCTCTGTTGCCAGACGGCGTGCGTGCTGCCGGGCGCACTGGGCTATGGTCTCCGAGATGCACGCAACCTGTCGGCGTGCAATCTCGGAGGTGATCACTGGGCGAAGCTCAAATCGTCGAGTGTGCTCACGTGAGCTCTGCGATCGCCAGCGATGCCAGCGTGTCTCATGAGTTGAGGAGGCAAGGCAGGGGTGAGAAGGAGGGTATGATATAATTGTCCGTAGCCGCCTTGGTACACGGCGTGCCGCTAAATTTGTGGTGCCAATGGTTCGATGATGCTCTAGTCTAAACGCTGACAAAGCTTCAAATAACCGTTTCAGGGTCCCTTTAAGGCAATGCGCGCAGTAACGTGTGTGCCTTTTGTAATGGGTGGCCGGCTTTGAACCGCGATGTCATTATGATATTCACATGTTCTGACGCCCGATGGCAATGTACGCTTGTACCACGCAATATTACTGCGATATTACATGTTCCAACTCCCCCATGGTGTATGAATCATCCACAGGTTCGACTCACGGTTCCAGGCATACGGTCAAAAGCCCGGCTCTCGTCTCCAGCGCTCAAGCAGCTTTCTCTTCTTTTGTTGTATGAGACGTACAGCGAGCATAACCATCTATATACTGACGCCTCAACCACTGTGGATGGGTCGGCAGGGTCGGTGATCTTTCCTGCAACAGCAACCACCGTGATGATCAGACTATCTCACCAGACGACATCGACAGCTGCGGAACTTGCTGCTCTACGAAGCGCACTTAAAGTAATTCACCATCAACAAGCCAAGGAATGGAGCGTGTTCACGGATTCCAAGGCAGCATTACAGTGTTTGATATTCGCCTTACGTCGGGGACCTCATGAACAACTAGTATTGGAAATCAGAGAGCTCCTCCAACACCTCTTCATCCAAGGACATGACATCACGTTTCAGTGGCTTCCAAGTCACTGCGGCATATTGGGCAACGAACATGCCGACGCAGCTGCTAGATCTGCGCACGAAGACGGTATACAAGAAGCCATCCCTTTCTCAAGGACTGATGCTGCCATGAAAATACGAGCGATGGCAAATGAAGATGTTAAATCCCTGTGGAACGCAGCAAGTTTACGGCACATGCGTCTGCATAGGCTGGACCCGTCTCGTCGACTTCGGCCTCCGTCCGGACTCTCTCGACTCGAGACAACGGTGCTTTGCCGACTGTGGCTTGGCGTCTCTTTTACCAAATCTTTAGCATTCCGAATCGGCATGGAAGACAGTGCTGCTTGCGACCATTGCGGCAGCGATGAAACTATTGACCACGTGCTTTGTCACTGTCCTCGCTACAGCGCGCATAGACTGCCGCTAGCTGCTGTGTTGGCCCGCCTTGACGATAGACCCTTGTCAGAACAGTCAGTGCTCGAATGCCGACGCGAACTGTCTTCACAGAGAAAATCAGTCAAGGCCTTACTGAACTTTTTGCGTGGCAGTGGCCTATTGAATAGGCTATAGCACCCCGCCCTTTTTTTCTCTCTCTCTCTTTTTTTTTTATTCGCGCGTCTACTCTCCTCTTCGCTTTCCTTTTCCATCTTTCTTTTCCCTTTCCCCCCTCCCCCTTAGTGCAGGGTAGCAAACCGGATGCTACACTTCTGGTTAACCTCCCTGCCTTTCTCTCTTTTTTATTCTCTCTCTCTCTACATGTTGTATTGCGACGCCTGTATACAGGACGCGTGTGTTTGTAAAGCACGAGTTATTTTCACTGCATTTCCAAGCAGAAGTAGTTATTTTCGATGTAATTCCAAGCAGAAGCGGGGCTGTTAATAAAGAAAAAAAAAGAAGAAGCGGGGCTGCGTGGTAGAACACCTGCTTGCCACGCAGACGGCCTGGGTTCGATCCTCACTCGGACCCGGAAATTTTATTATTTATTTTATTTGCATCTTTCTCGATTTTTCGGTCATGGACAAGATGATGATTTTTTCGCTCACAACCAACGACGACGCCGCCGACGCCGGGGCCGGAATTTCTGCGAAACGAGCTCTTTAACGCTTTCACGTTAAAAAAAATGAGCATGGGCCTGTGGCGCGAAAGCAAGATAACCGCTGGTCATTAAGAGTAACTGACTGTATTTCAAGAGAAGGCAAGGGCGCGAGGGGGGAATCAGAAAGCTAGCTGGGCAGATGAGATTAAGAAGTTTGCGGGTACAATTTGGCCGCCGCAACCATATGACCAGGTTAACTGGCGAAACATGGCAGACGCCCTTTCCCTGCAGTAGGCGTAGTCAGGCGTGTGATGATGAGCTGATGTGTCTGTCAGCAGCAAGGAACAGACAGGGGAGACAGAGACGTGTGAGGAGGTAGATCTAGAACGATACAAACAACATTAACATAAAGATGAGCGAAATATTACGTTAATACGTGTATGGATAAGTTTAAGATTGCTTCGACATAAACGTTGCTACTCAGATATGCCGCGAGGAATAGTGCTCCTCGCTTAGCGACAATATCGCGTCGTGACCTCGCGCTCTTTCTCCTTTCCTTTATTTTAATTTTTTTTTACCTTTGAAAAAAAAAATAAACAGAAATACTCTGTCTTCTTAGGTTTACATTGAAGCGGCGACGGGGCTGGCATTCCGCGTGAGCTCGCTCGATATAAGATAGCACACTCCGGCCACCCAAAGGTCGAACGATTTCTATCTATTTTTGCCCGCATCACTAAAGTGTACGAAAACCCCCCGCAGCCGTCAGCTGTAACGTTTATATATATATATATATACGTGGTGTGCGTGCGTTATATGGTACAACGATGTTCTCATTCCTGCCTTATACGCCGGCCGCAAGTCCATGTGGTGTCCCCCCCCCACCCCCACGAGAGATTTGGCCCTTCGGCGCCATCGTGTTACATCATTTGTCCTTACACAAAGTGGCTTGCTGATCGCTAGAGTGTAACTGCTGCGCTCTTCGTCGCTTGCCTATACGAGACAATGTGCGCTCTCACGAGCGATATCGATTCATTGCCACTAATACTACGTGAAAGCAAAGTCACTGAACTACGCGGCCGCCTCCGTATAACGTAAAAAGCCCTTGAAACGTGCGCTCGACTTGTTATCGCTAGATCTGACGCCTTATCGCGGCATATCGGCCATTATGCGAGCACTGTATCAGTATATCTTTCGAGGTCTTGCGGACCGCTATATAGATTTATCCGCTTGCGGTTCTATACTATAGGCGGCGCTTCAAGGACGCCACGTTAAACGCTCGCAGGCTAGATAGTAACTTCTGGGGTTTTACGAGCCAAGACCACGATTTGATTATAAGGAACGCCGTAGTGGAGGGCCCCGGTTATTTCGACCATCCGGTGTCCATTAACGTGGTAGAGGTCGCGCGGTACGCGGACCTCTACCACGTTACCGAGAGACTGGTACATATTGCGGCTCTTTGGCCCACAAATGTGTGCAAAGTGTGAATCACATGTATCTGTAACGTGTCCGTGTGATTCACTTCCTTAGACTAATAGGGCTCCGGGTACTCAATCAGGATGATTTGAAAATGAATGAACTTACGTTCAGAGTTGTCCGAAGAACACGGAGTTATAGAAAAACAATTGAATTACCGTTATTAATGCTTGTATGCGAGTTACGGCCATCCTCAAACTGGTCTCACATCATTTCACTACTCAAGTGAGATTCGTAGACAAGATTTTCAAAACTGAAGCTGAGGAGGAGGAAAAGAAGAACGGAAGGACAGGGAGGTTAGCCAGTTCTCTGACCAGCTGGCTACCCTGTGCTGGGGAAAGGGGTGAGGGGAATAAAAGGTGATAGAAGAGAGGTGTTACAAAAAAGAAGAAGAAGAGGAAGAAGAAAAATGAGAAAAATGAGAACAATAATATGTTAAATGACACTGCTTAAAGTCTGTCTCTGAGACTAGTTGTCCGTAAGAAGCGCAACAACGCTCTCAAAGCTCTCCGTGCCGAGGACGGTTTCGGCCAGTGTCCCTAAGACCTTTTCCTCCGACAATGGGCGAGCTTCAAACACAAAGAACGCCCCTATAAGTGTTTGCATGTTCTCACATCGAACAAACATATGACTTGACAAAGCCAATCTCTCATTTTGCGGCAGTAAGTTAAAACATTCAATACCGGTGAGGTGGTGACTGCAATTTACACACATGAATGGATACAGCTACAGAGGGTTTATTGAAGCGTTCCACTTCTTCGAAGGCCCCATGCACAATGCGTTTTTTTTCCTGGCAGATGACCACATATCCCGCCCATATAAAGATCTCACTATCCTGGGCATCTCGTTTGGATTCATGAGGTTATACTAGGCAGGCGCGTAGCCAGGAGGGGGGGGGGGGGGGCTAGCCCCCTTTTTTCCCGAAATTTGAATGGAGGGGGGTGTTTCACCGAAAATAAATAATGACAATCGGTGTTTTTCAAGGTTTTCAACAGGTGCACCCCCCCCCCCCCCCCCCCCGAAAAAAATTCCTGGCTACGGGCCTGATACTAGGTTATGTCGCGAGATCGCGACGAGGGGCTTGAAGTGCCTAAGTTCTTTCAACTCTCAGGAATTACTCTTCACTGTTTGTTTCATGCATTCAACTAGCCACTATGTATGGACAACGCTTTTCACCTGGATCGGTCGGATTGATGGTGCTGCCCTCATGAAGCACCCCCCCCCCGCCGCAGACGCAAGTGTGATTCGTTGTGAGAGGGGGAGGGGCGAGTGGTACACGTCTCGCATTCATCTGCTTCCCATAAATTCTTGTTGTGCAAGCGTGGGTGTATAAACGAGTGGTTATGACGCTTGACGTCGTGCCGTGAGGGCCCGATTTCTAACCTCGCCAAGGAAATTTAGTTTCTTTTATTTCTTCACTCACTCCCACCTTCAGTCACACCTCCTCTCCACAGTCGATCACGCGAGTTTTAGCGAACGCCGAAGACACCGGCACAGGGTCCGCAACGATAGCTTCGCTCTAAAACCCAACGAGTAATTACCACCGATGCAGTACGAAGTGCACGACATGCAGTTATCATCGCCTGTGAATGGCGCATTCCTTCAGACGGTGTTGCTCATTCGTGCCCGAATTTTCATTCGCGCCACACATGTCACCATTCGTTGCATTGAGCTTTCGCGGGAAAACGAGAAGCCAGGGTTAGCCCAGGAATGCCGGACTCTCCGTTGAGTCAGGAGATGCTTGTACTAGCGATCTGACACACGTGCATGTTTTTTTTTTCTTTGTATTGCTATTCTTTCTCGTCTCGCAGACCAGCCGGATAAAACGAAACGCTATAGCCTCCAGCGACCGCTCGTTAATTACCATAATCACCACGCGCTATCTGCGTGTGAATGGCGCAGCCTTTAGTGCGAGCAGAGTCCGGTCACGTGATTGCGCGCGTAGCGGGTATATTAATGGCGGCTGTCGTTAAAGCGCAGATAACGACTTATCTTAACAAATGTCGCTCGCACCGATAAACGCCGCGTACAAGGGGGGAAAGGAAAGAACGGCAACGAGGATTAGCGTTCCCTCGCCGTGAACGCAGGAAATCTAGGAGTGCGTCAGAAGCAAAGGAGAATGCGACTTACACGCACCGTGGCCAATCGAATCTTTGCAATCGCGGGCAGGCGTGAAGAAGAAAGAGCCTGGAATAAGGAAGTTTTCTATAGCTTCCCGCTCCCGCGCGTCATCGGTCAAGATAACGGTCATGATGTACCCAACCGGACGAGATGGTTAAGCGCGATTAGTCTTGGCATTCCAAGTAGTTAGTTATAGACTCCACCAAGATACTTCATCTTAATGCTTCCGCCTCTTCATCGCTCTGCGTACGTAACTCATTAGTGGTTTGCCTGCGGTGGCATCTCTATTTCTTTGATTTTTTTTTCAGTCATCTGATTTCCATCGTTCCTTTTTCCTGCATTCCTTCTGTGGCATCATTTACAGAGAGACGGCGCTGTGCAAAAGTTAGCTTACTCGAGCCCCCCTTGAGATTGGCCACCTGCTGATCTATCGATAACGTTCGACACCGTATAAATAACACAGAGGTCATGAGACCCAGTGTCCTGTATGGTCCTAGAATAATATAGGCGCCTTCAATTCGCCAATATGCATTCAAGGCTCCGTTCACGAATTTTTCTGCTCTCCTCCTTCATCTGAATAAGAGCTCTATAGCGGGAATCGAACCCACGATCTCGCGTTAAATAGCGACATGTCACAGTCATCGAGCCGTTCCGTCGTGAGAGAATATCCGCCTCTCGGAACAAGAAAGAGAGAGAGAGAGTGTGTGTGTGTGATGAAAGTCGTGGTGTATGGGAAAGCCTTTCAAAGACTCTTGTCTTTATTGGTGGCCAGACGGCAAATGCGGTACGCACTGCTTGTTCTAAATCGAGTGCTGTCCAACTCGATCCTGATAGGCGCAAGGCTCTTTCACCGTATTAAAGCTCGCTCTCGGAAAACGCTCGTGAAGTATAACTTCGCTGGTTGGACTTGCTTTCTATAATTATATACTTGCCGCAAAAAGAGGCACGAGAACGGAGAGGGTCACAAACAGGACAACATGGGCGGCTTTAAGGGGAACATTATATCAAGTCATAAATGCAGTGAGCGATAACTGAACAATTTAGATTTGGGCTCTCAGAGATTCTATAAACATTGAATAGGATCGCTAGATCACGAAAATCGATATGCTACAAGTCTCCCAACGTGGCACCCGAGGTACTTTTACCGCAGCCGCCATCGACACTTCAAATCGCCACAACCTCCGCCGACAATGCTACTATATATTACGGCTCTATTACTGTCTTTCCTGTCTTGATTCACGTGCCCTGGGCGTTGTGCAATTGGCTGATATGGGGAGTCATTTTCGACGTATCGGCCGCAGTCACGACAGCAGCAGAAGGATGCGAAGTGGCTCGGTTGGGGTGATTGCTGTCATCCACGACATCGTCATATAATGCGGTGCCTATAGAGGCGAGCAGGCCTGACTCTCAACGCACGCTGGTGGCTATACGTTAATGGCGTGTCATTGCACCTCCGCCACATGCGAACCATTTCAGGCGTAGCGCGAGATCCGCCCACCGATACGAGATGAAACGGATCTCATTTTCTCAAGCGCTCCTAGAGGAGGAAAACGAGGCATACTAGTAGTGTGCGTCGCCAACGAGCGCACGTGTACGCATGGATTGTAACGACCGGGAAACCGGACTCCCGGACGGACTCGCCTCGGCTGCTGTACTATTGTGTGTGTATTTGTATACTTAGTGCACCGATCCATTAATTATATATGTATCTCGTGTGACCGCAGCGTGAATGGCTGTCATTGCTGTGACAGTGCAATTTACTAATTTGTGCAGTTCCTCCCTGAGTGCCCTTCCATGCGTCGAAATGACGGCACTTTTGTTTTGGTGCATGCTTGTTTATCAGTCTCTCCTTTGGTCCGGTTGAGGACTGGTTTTGGTATGCGTTGGATAGGCAGCACATGAATGCTACCTTAGGACAAATGTCTAATCCAACGCAACTGCCAATGTTGTTTAAGAATACCAATATGATTGCGACGTTCCTTGAAATTACCGCGGGGGGCACTGACGGACGCGCCACAGTCAGGAAAGCAATGACCAACCACACCCTTAGCAATTACGCATTCCCAGAAAGCCTTCGTGGCCGGAAGTGGTTGTGGTGGAACGCCAAGTGTTAGTTGAACCGAAAACGAAACTTGCTCACGAGCTTGGGATCCACCTCACTGGGGTAGGGCTGGAGTGTGTGTCTTGGGGGAGCAAGTGCTACTGTGGCCTAGGAGGGGGGAGGGGGGGGAGGGGGGGGGGGCAAGTGTCCCTTATGCACCTTCCTGGCGACGCCCATGCATCACAGCATACCTTTGTTTATGCGAGCTCCTTCGCTTTTTATTAAGCAAGTCACACCCCACCGCCCTTTCTAGTGCCATTTTATGCCCCTTTCTTATCTACAAGCACTCAAAGTTTTTAGACATCTATTGACGCTTTGACACGGTTAGAGCGTATACCGTTTGTATCAAGGACAGCACAGTGTTATAAGTTACACTAACTTTACTTGTAAAATACGCAAGTCAACCAAATTTAAAGGGGTACTGACACAAAATTTAGCGGCCGAGACAGCCTGCGGGTTCGATTCCCGTGAACATGTGTATATTATCGGCAAAATATGAACAGCGAATACAGCTTGGAAGGTATTTTAAATTAATTTTGAAGTTTGCGTGAGCGATCGACTCCCCTCGCGCTACTGACAGCACCAGAGGTGACCCTTGGTGACCCCCCCTACTTCCCTCACGTGACCACGCTGCAACAAGTTATGATGACGTCATAGCCGCCATTTTTCTTTTGCCGCGTTTGTTCCAGCAGTCTATACTTCTCGGCGGCTGGTCGCGAGTCCGTGGCCGCGGCGCACGCATTGAAAGTTTTGTGTTTGGCGACACTGATGTCCCGTTTCCTATTCGAAAGGACTTCTTGATGCGGACCGTGCTGAAGTGCGTCACAGTTCTGTGTGCTGACGTGATCGAGAGCTGCGCACGCTAGGTGGTGATAGTTGCACCCGGCGGCTTGTCGTTTTTCGAGCTCTCTCAAACCGAAACTGAAACTGGTCGGTAATGAGGAGCCTGTAATTAAATATCTGTCGCGTGCTGCAGCAAACGAGGTGCCGTGTTATGACTAACAGGCCCCCCAGCAACACATTGCAGCAAAAAAAACACGAGGCCAAAGTTTTTGTGTCAGTAATCCTTTAAGCAATATGGCGCAGGAGTATGAAGCCTGCCATTCGCATGTCAGTTGACTACGTGGTTGGCCGGGTAACGTCTATAGCAGCACGCTCATCCCCTAAGCGCAGTGCATCGATCCACTTTAATCTCCAGCGTTGCTCTGCACATTCTCTTATCTGCATAAGTAGGTATAGTGTGATATCGCAACCAGGGGCGTAGCCAAAATTTTTTTTTTGGGGGTGGGGGAGGGTTCAACCATACTTTATGTATGTTCGTGCGTGCGTTTGTATGTGTGCGTGTATATACGCAAGCAAAACTGAAAATTGGGGGGGGGGGGGGGTTGAACCCCCCTCCAACCCCCCCCCCCCCTCCCCCCCCCCCCCTTGGCTACGCCACTGATCGCTACACAGAGCACTGTCTCTTACGCAGAAACAGAAACATCAGAGCAGAATGAGACTGCGTGTCTTAATAGGTGCTGCATGTTCCGGTAAGCCAGCTGCCGTCTCTTGAGTTCATTGCAGGCGCCATCTGCTGTTAAATTGAATTATTGAGCCCTTTCAAAGCTGTCATTCAAATGGCGCTAGCTTTCGCTCGAACCATTAGGGCTACGCGTGTACCTAAAAGGATCATGCAGCGTGTAGTGGCAGAAGCACGGTATCAATGGAGCCGAGCAAACCGCTTCGCACAGGCAACCGCTGTTAATGCGAGAAGCAGCGCCGCAACATTTCGATGTGGCGGTGAAGAGGGTGTTTTTACAGGTACCCCGATGCTCGTCCCTGATCGACACATATGCCAATAGAGTGTAGACACGAATAGTGCGGCGTACGACCGACGAGACCGGCGGTGCATCGCCATCACGCCCCCGGCGCTCCCGTCTGCACTTTTCCTTATCAACGCTTTCCCATGTCCTCCCCGCCCCTGCCCTGCGGTCTCGGACGTCATGGTTGGCCGCTTTTCCTCATTTAAACAGAAGCCGGTGACGAAAAGGCGTTGCGAGCCTATATCCCCGTGCGTGTGTATATAAGCGTGATTTTTCCTGCTGTTGGCTGGTGTGTGTGTGTCTATCCTGGCTAGTCGGATAATCACGCGGGCATCTATAGCTGAAAGAGCGCAGCCCTTCTTTCGACGTAACTGGCGCCGGAGGCGCGTGTAGAAGGCGAACAGGTTACGGAATGGGAGAAGGAGGGAGGCTGTTTAGGCGGAGACGGACAGCTCTGTCGATCACTTATTTAATCGAATGTGGCATGGCCATCGGGGAGCTGGTGAAGGTATACGAGTTGGTGGCTTTGTTGACGCTGCAAGCTTTGTTTCCCATTAGTACGTGTCTTCTGTGTGGCTTCTGCTAAAACGCGTATCCTTCTGAGAGGTATTTTCCTGAGTGATAGCACGAAGCAGAATTTTACGGCAGGCAAGATTGAAGGGCGGAGTGTAAACGATTGCCTGCAGGATATGTTCTACGTAGCTTTGACTGCGTGCTTAGAAAGAAAATGAAGAAGCCGCGGAGGATGCAAATTCGATTAATAGTTGAGCTTAGAAAAGACGTTTCTTTTGTACATTTTCTTTTCCTTTCTTTCTTTCTTTCTTTCTTTCTTTCTTTCTTTCTTTCTTTCTTTCTTTCTTTCTTTCTTTCTTTCTTTCTTTCTTTCTTTCTTTCTTTCTTTCTTTCTTTCTTTCTTTCTCTCCCACTGCGCAATGCTCCCTCCTAACTGTTTCCTACCTCCATTGCCGGGAATCGGACCTTCATCCACATGCTTGGCAGGGCGACACATCGCTTTCTACGGGCAACAACGACGGTCACGTGTTCATACACAAAGGCAACAATGAAATGTGGCACACCTCAATAAAAGACCAGATTGCCATATCAGAAGCGGCTGATCGGAGACAAGCCCGCGATCGAGAGTGCATCAACGATTGGAAAACGACGCATACAAATACCCATGTGACGGGGCCACCTTCGAGGGCCGCATATCTGTACGTTATCTGGCGCCGGGGTTTTCGCATACGGCACCGAAATCTGTGAGTTCGCTTAAAAAGAGAGAAGGTGTTCACCGGGAAGAGAGCAGTAAAACTCACAATAAACGGGCACTCACCCATATACGGACATGGCTACGGTGCTCGGCTGCTGACCCGAAGGTCGCGGGTTCGATCCCGGCCGCGGCGGTCGCATTACGGTGGAGGCGAAATGGCAGAGGCCCGTGTACTGTGCGATGTCAGTGCATGTTAAAGTTCACCAGATGGTCGAAATTTCCGGAGCCCTCCACTACGGCGTCCCTCTTAATGAAATCGTGGTTTTGGGACGTAAAACCCCACATATTATTATTATTATTATTATTATTATTATTATTATTATTATTATTATTATTATTATTATTATTATTATTATTATTATTATATGGACAGCATGAAGTATTTTGAGACGCCTGCACAATTCATTCACCATGAAAAATAGCAAAACTATACACTGCTTTGAGCACCAGATCCTGTGCAGACAGAGGACGATTGTCCAAATGTTTTCAGCACACTATACTGCGAAAAACTTTAAAAATCAAGAACAGTCCTCGGTGTTCTCTTAGAAGTCGCATATCTCAAGAATTAAGGCTGTCGATCGATTTAGTGCTGTAAATATGACGAAGGCGGCTCCTAATTAACCGAAAGGAAAGAGATGCCTACGTCGATGCCTTACTGCTTTGATGTCGGGTCCCAACAATAGATTTTAGTTCACGCAGTACTTAGTGCGCCTTGCATTCGTTTGATTCTATTCGGACGATGAGAGTGTCGCTGCGTAGGCGCCGCCGTAGTTGAGAGGCTACGGTGTTCGGCGGTTGACCGGAAAGACCCTGGTTCCTGACCGACTGCGGCCATCACGTTTCGACGGAGGCGACATGCCTAGTACCGTGCGATGTCTGCGCTCGACAAAAAGACCTCAGGTGGTCGAAATTATCCAGAGCCTCCCACTACGACGTCTCTCATATAGCCTGAGTCGCTTTGGGACTTTAAACCTAATAAATGAACCGAGACTATTAGTGCCACAAAGGGAAGGTCGTCGCAATATCTGTAAAAGAAAGCGAAGTTCAGGCACAGTGGTCCTCTTCGCGTCCCAGATGACCGAGGAACCTCGAGATTTGCATGTTTTATCATTTCCTGGAATCACCGAGGTGCCACAATGCCGTTTATATCTAGAGGCCTGTTGTTGCTTCACGTGATTGTGAATCTCTAAGGTTTACATGAACTGGGCGCTAGCTCTACGTCGAAGGAAAGAGTGCACACATGGTAAAGATGGCTTTGAGGCTCAGAAGATGGTCAATTTCGCATTCAGTTCTTCCCATGTCGTTTAACGAAAGTGCACCGCCTATATTATCACGCTAGCTCTGCAGACGTGTAGGCCTTGTGACGTGCGAATAATTGAACTTGTGCTTTGTTCCTATTTTTGGTATAACTATAGCAACACCAGAACTAGCCGACATAAGCGAATCGCACAGTGATAGGAGATTGTGCGTAGCGTGTATGAGGCATTGCCACCAAAATGTTGCCCCGCGAGTGCCTGTTTGCACGTCACTACCGTATGTAAATGCTGTCGCTGTAGTTAGACCGTAGAGTCCACGACATTACGCTAAGCATTCGAAAGCAGAAGCCTATGACGAATCATTTTGCGTGACTCGAATAATTGTGGCAGTGACGAAAGCCCAAATGTGGCTAACCATATATATCCCCCCCCCCCCCCTCTCACCTTTTATGTTTTTCAGACTAAATGACACTAAAGCGGAGATCACACGGCAAGCACAAGGCGCTCGATGTTGAGCAAAAAACGCCTTTACGTGCAAAGACTATGGGTAGCATAGAAAGACGTTTCTTTTGACGATCTCACTCCTAAGTGTCTGAAGACAGCAGCTACCCCGTTACCATGCGCGAAATACAGTCGACGTACTTCAAACAACATAAAAATGTTGAGCCTTCGTCGATAACACTTTCGTGACTACGTGGAGAGTGAGTTGCTGCTTTCGAGCTGAAGCCAAAACTACACTCCGTTAATTGAAATGCATATCAGACGCTCGCGATCGCCGCAGAATTTGTTATTAATCGCTCCCGATTGCGCAAAATAAAAAAAAGAGAAAAAAAGCGAAGCGAAGCGTGCTGCGAAGCCGAATCGACGTCTTTGTGACGTAAGAGGATTACTACTCTGAGACGCGCATTTCGCACTTCAGTGCCTTGGAAAGCCAAATAAGAGGTTTGCGCAACTTGCCGGGTTAGCATTAAGGTTACGCGGCTGAGGAGGAACATGTGCGTCATACAGCCGAACAGACTTTTAGACAAAATCCGGTTTCCACGCTGCTTAATGAGAAAATATGCGGGATGTACTCCAGCTACTGTGCATGCTGCGAAACTGCGTTCAAATGCAGATATCTTGTATTGCCGCGGTTAATTATACATGCTGGCGCTTCGTAATGTGGACTGTTCTTTGACTCAGCAATGTGGAACGTGCAAATTATACTTTCCTGTACGTCAGTCAATAAATTTAGTTAACATCATGCACAACTCATTAAGATGTGATGTTGCTGTCGACGCTCACCCGCAGCTCCGACCGCACAGAAGGGCTTGGCCTGCAAGCGCTTCTGCACGATGGTCACGATTCGGGCCCTCCCTTTTGATGCCTCCGTTCAGAGACCAATACCGGGTAACTTTGCTGGACCAAACCTGCGGCACTTGCGGCACGGACGAACCGGCTACGCCACACCATCTGCTACCACTGGCGTAGCCAGTGGGAGGGGAGGGGGGGGTCAATTTTCTCCCCCCCGAAATTTTTCAGTTTTGCATGTGTATATATACACGCACACAACAAACGCACGAACGAACATACATAAAGTATTTGCTGGACCTTCCCCCCCCCCCCCCCTCCGAAGAAAAAAATTTATGGCTGCGCTACTGCGTGCTACGGTCACTGTCCGGCCATATGCACTGCGAGAGAAAAAAACAAACAAACAAAAAAAGCTGCCTTGCTGGGCTGCAAAGCTCGGCCTTATTTTAAACCACTGGATCGTTTCAGGGGCGACCCCTGCCCACCGTTTCTCGGTGATGAACGAAACAATCAACATGACACAGGTACATCGCCAAAACACCGCACTGGTCGTCTTTTATTTATTTATTTATTTATTTATTTATTTATTTATTTATTTATTTATTTATTTGCAAAACATCGTGTCTTTCTACGTCTTCAATTTACCTTTTTTAATTTTTGGTAAATTAATGAGAGAGACAGAGAAAACTGGGGAGTGAAGCAAAAATGAAGTTTTGTTTGGGGCAAGTGAAGATGAAAGCAGCGAGAGAGAGGAAACAAAAGCTGTCCGAAGTAAACTTTAATAAATTCAAGTTTATCTGCGTTGAACTTTCGTGTCGCAAATGTTTCAGCGCTCAGCAAGGCCTGCACAACTTCACAGTATTCAAACATATGGTTTCTTTCACTGCAGACCCAGTTCGAACTCGCTGTCGTCCTAAAATAAAATATTTTGTAGCTCTAAGTGTAAGAGTGTTTTTGGACAAACTCTTAATTGTGTTCAAAATTTCAGAGTATAGGGCAATGACAAAAGGATAATTAGGCATAACGAAACAACACCCAAGCACCAATAACTAAACGCAAGGACATTTCTCTATTATACCCACACGACCAACCTCTCATTCTAGTTTTATTCGAATACAATAACCAGGTCCTGGTAAGTGGAATCTCGTTGATAACGTTTTTCACGGGAACTGGAAGATAAAATGGTATTATGCAAAAATCGCATTAAGCAAATAGGTTGGCCGAGAGTAACAACGTTCGCCGGGAGCAAAAAGAAAAAAAAAACGTAATAGGCCTAAAAACGTATTATGCAGAATCGTGTCAACGAGATTCCACTGTATATATGCTAAGTAAGATTATCAAAAATTATTTGAATACACGAGAATGCAGAGCACCTGTCCAATCAGATGCGCCGAACGCTATATAACGCCGTTAAAATTGAATTCGGTAGTTTTATGCGCCAGAACCACGATAAGATTAGGAGATTTTGTTGGTCAGAATGGACGTTGCCTGAATGATAGGCTTCGGGAGCATCGCTGCATTGTGTTCGAAATGAGAGGGGGGCTTTTAGATGCGCACTGTAGAAATTGCATGCGTTATCAGGGAATGGCCACAAAAATGACCACCCATATATGATGCCTGCTCAGTTGTTAGCAAAAGCAGTAATCAGTCATCCCGTGAGATCCTTGAAGCGGAACTGATTGACAGGTTGGGTGACAACTGTGCGTCAAAACCGTCAATCGCTCTTTCTAGGAAGGAGCTATTTTTCTTGCGTAAAGATAGGTATTATCGGCGGGTCGTGCACACGTGATGTGTCGAGGGTTTTTCGCCACGTAAGTGGTGGCTTGTTTCGACATAAAATATCGTTGTAAGTCAGCTCTCGTGCGTCCCAAGCCTACTGTGCGCTTATAGGTTCTCTTAAAGTTATGAGGCACGCCGTATACTGTAAGACTCAAGATCACCTTAGGATTCTTTAACGCCAACCTAAACCTAAATACAACAAGGGAGCCTTCTGCGTAAGGCCTATAGGCTGCTGAGCTAGCAGCGGCGGGTGTCAAAAAGCCACGTAACATCGTAGCGGTAGGATTAGCCCTAGGCAGGTTATAATGAGCTAGAAGAATTTATTATTTGAAAATGTCGCAGAACCTGTTGCTCTCAGAATACCATAATGCAAAATGAGATCGGGTTTTTTCCCGATTGACTATTACGTCAAGCGTGCTATACCGAGCAGCCGCCTTTATTACTTCACGCCTTGTCCGGCCCTTGAAAAGCCCAGGAAAATGTCTTGAGCGCTACTGTGTCACCTGGAGAGAAAGTTGCTTCTCTATCAGATACAGTGAAGAGCGAAACTGTCCGTTCCGCGAATACAAATGAGCTGTAATGAGGCAAAAGGCTGGCAACACGAATCTTGTTGCTTTGCTGTAATTGACGACGTTGTACAACAACAGCTGACTGCGAAAAAAGCAGTCTTCCAGACGTTTTACAGACGAGAGAACAAAAATTTAAGAAAATCCCAGCAAAGCAGAGGCCGTCTTTCGGGCTGTGTATATAGCCTTTAGCATTCAACTCCAGTTACTGTAAGAAATGAGCCAAAATAAACATCCAGTGTACTTAAAGTTCAAGCGTGGAACGGCTGCTGCCAATAGCGCTTCACCTTTTTCTACGACGTCGTTTTTCGTTTAGGCTTGTCTCGTCCCAGTGAGGCTTGGTGCGACGAAATTTAGTTGATTTGGCTGCTTGTCCCTCAGTTGATTTGGTGCAACCTACTCTGTGGAATCGGCAACAAATCGCGCCGACAGAGAAGGCTAGCTGTACCCCGCTTCTTCTTCCTCCCAAAATCAAAAGCTCGGTACGTGAATCCGGGCAGTGAAAAAGTACTGTGTACTGTAGCGCCCGTTCTGTATTCATGTAGACCAAAGCGTAGGCAGAAATTTTTTTCGGGGGGGGGGGGGGGAAGGGCACCACCTTGGGGGCCAGGCAGGCAGATGTGCTCGAGTGTCATTTTGTGCTCTGTATGCCATGGCAAAAAAAAAAAAAAAGAAAAATTGGGGTGGGGCACGGGCCCGGTGTGCCACCCCTGGCTGCCACTGGTGTAGACCAGTGTTGCGGAGTTGCCACTCCGGAATTGGAATGACTTTCCGGAATCATTCCATATTTTCCCGACCCCGGAATGGAATGGGAATGGAATGGGGACAACGCTTGGAGGAATGGAATGGGAATGGAATTATGTCTTTTTGCGAAAATAGAGCACGTTTTTTGTCTACGCGCTGGTTTTCAAACTTCAAACATTAGTAAGTCAGGGCCTCGAATTTAACAATAAAGCAGTATTTTTAAAATAGCTTGGCTGATTACAAGCATGGTACATTTTTAAGCAACGCGCCTACTACAATTCTCCCCTTATATAGACTGTGTTGCTCCACACGAAAGTGGCGAATACTCTATGCACAGCCTGATCTTTATCTCACGAGCAGTTTAGTACCTGACACACGTAAATAACCTTTGTGACGAGGAAGACATTGCATACCTGCGCACAGGCGAACACAGAAAGTTCTCCTCACCCCATCCATGCTTGCGAGGCGCGCTTGACAAGCGTGAGTGCTGATGAGCAATTTCGGCGCAGTGTTACGTATTAGATGCAAAGGCACAAGGTGCCCGAGCGGTGCGCTGTTCCAACTAATACCAGCAGATCTAGAGGGTATTGTTCCCCATTAACCAAATCTTAGTTTTCTCCATATTCACGAGCAGGCGTGGCAAAACTGCTTAGTCTTCTTGAACACTACTTTTGTTAGCATAAAACTACGCTGCGTCGTCATTTTAGCATTAACACATTTAAGCTTGAACAATATTGTCCGCCTCGGTGGAACAGTAGCTACGGTGCTCGGCTGCTGACCCGAAGGTCGCGGGTTCGATCCCGGTCGCGGCGGTCGCATTTCGATGGAGGCGAAATGGTAGAGGCCCGTGTACTGTGCGATGTCAGTGCACGTTAAAGAACAGCAGATGGTCAAAATTTCCGGAGCCCTCCACTACGGCGTCTCTCATAATCATATCGTGGTTTTGGGACGTTAAACCCCAGATATTATTATTAAGCTTGAACAATATTAAAATGTCACCATTCGTTCAAACATGCTGACCATGCAAATATTATAGGTGGCGGGAGAACTGCCCCCTATGGGAATGAGTAGGGTGGTTGTACTGCACGAGATATTATCCCTCGACCCTGGTAACGTGTTTTGCGTACTTTTGCAGTTCCTAATGCATCTGATTACATCATCTTTATGGGGAGTTCATTCTTAACTCCATAAAACTATCAAGATGCCTTTCCTGCGTTGAGGAATTAGAGGAATGGAATTGAAATGCCCGGCCGTTCCTGGAGTGGGAATGAGCTAAGTTTTTTCATTCCGAGGAATTGAAAGGAATGGAATTGTGGCAAATTAATTCCCCGGAATGGAATTGGAATGGAATGGAGGCGCCCATTCCGCAACAATGGTGTAGACTGTTCGCCTATTAAGTGCGGAGCACTTTAGGGCCCGGGCTGTCGTATGCTCTCGTATGTTGTCGTCATTTGGCGTAACGTAGGCAAAAACACACATAAAAATTGAGAAAAAGAGGAAGCAAACGAGAAATAGACAGAGAAAGAAAGAAAGGAAACAAAAGGAAGAAAAACAGAAATAAAAGAGAAAAAGAGACAGAGAAAACTGGAAACGAGGAAAACCGAAGAGAAACAAAGATGGCTGCCCAAGCTCCGCATTTCATTCAGGCTTGGCACCACTAGTGCGAAGCTGCCTTAATTTTCTTTTAGATGTGAAGCATCTTATGGCGAAGCTTAATCCGGTGGTGGTGGTGGTGGTGGTGGTGGTGTGTCCGGCGTGACCACCCCCAATTACTGCGCATGCGCAAACCTTTAAAAAAAAATAAAAAAATAAAAAAAAACCTCCTCTCCCCCTCTCTCTCCTCTAGGCATCCCTCCCCGCGGCAACCACACCCTCACTGCGCATGCGCCTCCCCTCCTCTCTCCCCTCCTACGCTCCCCCTCTCCTCTAGGCATCCCTCCCCGCGCTCCCACTGCGCATGCGCGTCCCCCCCCCTCTCTCTCCTCTAATACGCTCCCCCCCTCTCTCCTCTAGGCATCCCTGCCCACAGCGTCCACACCCCCCACTGCGCATGCGCGCCCCCCCCTCTCTCTCCTCCTCCTACGCTACCTCCCCCTCTCTCGCCTCGAGACGCCGACGCAGGCAGCGTCTGCTAGCGAGTTTCTTGGTTGAAAAAACCGACTGCTCGCGCTGCACAACCGTTCATTGTCCATCCCGTATATATGGCAATGGATCTTGACCTCCAATGTGGTGCCGGTGGGATATTTCTCCTGTGCGTTGTTGAACAATAAAAATTCGCAGCGTGCGCGTTAACTAAAAGCCGACTGCGGGTCTCTGTGTCCAGTCGGAGTCTTCTGTCTCTCATTGCCCATTAGCAGCGATTGGCATGTTCCAGTAGGAAACACCGCTCCATCACTGCGTGCTTTGCGCCTCCTCAGTTTTCTCTCCTGCGCAACGCTGCGATAGCGCCAGCGTCAACGCCACCGCCAGTGTAAGCGTTAGCGCCCGCTGCTTCACATCTACACATGGTTCCCTTTAGCGGGAGATGGTGTAATTTTCTTTTTTATTTATTCAGCACTGCTAATTCGTCACATCAACCAAACCAACTAGACCCTGCAGCCTTCTACTCACACTCTTCTCACATCCTCTCGATACATATAGATTTGATACTGGTCGTTGCGCCTTTCAGAAAATTCTCGATTCAGCTACTCGTGAAGCTGCACTGATCAGCGGCCGTATATACCACAGGTGCTCGTTCTGCTCGAGACGCTGTAGGTCTCGACGCTCTTCCGCTCCGCATGACTTCCGGTTATCGGATACGGTCGCTCGAAACTCGACTGCGAGACGCGTCGAGGAAGTATGCTGGAATTCCCTGCTTTCGTGACGAAAGTGATCCGGCTCGCAGTGGTGGTATGGTTTTCCGTTCTCTTTGAAGCTTTCAAGTTGCCCAAAGGATACCACCGAAATGGCCTGAAAGAAAGTGTAAAAGATAAAGGCACCTGGGGCCTCGAATTAAAGCGTTTGGTCAAGACCAACTGATCAACCGGAAAGGTACTTGTACAGATTAGAGGCAACAAATCAATGGCAATAGCTGCTCAAAAATATAATTCCTGCTAGCTAGCAGAAGCGTGCGCCTGTTCCAGCATTAGGGGTGTGCTGGAGGCGTGGTGGGCCGAAGCGGAGGTATACGCTATGAACGTTCGCCGCAGCACCTCTAATCTCTCATTACGAGATAAGACAGTCCCAAGACGCGGAAATGCTGGAGCGATTATGGTGTGCGTATGAGTGGTCATGTTTACGATTGAGGTAGGACCGCAAACATTGGTGAGTGCTTCAACACGGCGAAGCTCTTGATACACGGCGTGACGTTCAGATAAGCGATGAAGTGTGGGTTGTCGTCATCTGGAATGACGTGTCATTTTATTCCCCCCCTCGTGGAGGCGGCTGTCGGCGACGTTGGGGAGATAAACGAACAAAAACGTCAGAGCGCCCTCTGGCTGGTGAGAGATGGCTATAACCATAACCTCCTGAAAGTTTTAACGCTCTTTCCTTATTATCTTTCAGTAAGACGCAGAAGGCACAAAGCAGAAATACAACAGCCGGAAAGAATGCTTGACACACTAGGTCATTCCCAATTGCGCTACAGCGCTTCTTGCTGTCCACCGGTATGCGTGAACACACGTATCCATTTGGAACGCCTCTCCTTCTTTCTCCCTCCCAGTCCTTCAATTTTTGTCCTCTTTCCACCTCCAAGCTATTTCCCCACTCCTTGTGAAGGGTAGCAAACCAAAAACTCACTCATGGTTAACCACCCTGCCTTTCCCCTTCATCTTTCTCCCTCTCTGAGTAGTAATAACCGCCAGCCATAGCTCGGCGAACTCGCTCATGAGTCGACTCACTCAGACTCAGATTGAGCCGTGAGTCTGATTCTGAGTGAGTCCGAGTGAGTAATATTTTGGTGAGTTTGAGTCCGAGTGAGTCCGATTGAAGAAAATTTTCGTGAGTGTGAGTTCGAGTGACTTTGGCTCAGGAAAATTTTGGTGAGTCTGAGTCCGAGTGAGTTGAAAGCACAAGATATATTTCTTGAGTGAGTCTGAGCGAGTTACACCTTCTTTTGCCGACCTATAGTCCTATCTACTCATCTTCAGCATTACTATCAGCCTTGCCAGGATTCACGGTTTTACTAACGTCTACTCACACGTATTCCAAAGAGCAGTGTCTTTCATACACCATTTCAATATGTATTGATCACAGGCGCGAATTACGTAGGGGATTGCCTTGACCCCCCCCCCCCCCCCCCAATCCTCGCGAACTCTTCGAAGTTCTTGATAAATATATCTTATGTTGGCATCTCTTTCAAGAAAGATGACCTTACTGGTTTACGAGCACTCATAGCTCGTATTCGAAGGTAATATATATCAAAAGACGCCAAGAAGAGCACCGATTACGTGAGATATTCGTGTTAAAGAGCATTGACACTATGGTCGAAAAAGATAATTCTAGCGTAACGGACTCGTGAGTCGACTCACTCGGACTCACTCAGACTCAGATCGAGCCGTGAGTCTGAGTCTGAGTGAGTCCGGGTGAGTGACGTTTTGGTGAGTTTGAGTCCGAGTGAGTCCGGTTGAAGAGAAGTTTCGTGAGTGATAGTCCGAGTGAGTCCCGCTCAGAAAAATTTTGGTGAGTCTGAGTCCGAGTGAGCCCTAAGCGCAAAATATATTTCATGAGTGAGTCTGAGTGAGCTCCACAAGTTTTGCCGACCTATGCCGACAGCTTATAAGGAAACATTGCCTAAATCTTGTAAACATAGTTATCTCGAACAAAAGGTACGCTTGACTTGATTTTGCTAAGACCATGCACACAGTGTTCCATTAAACTTCGCCTGGTCACCTGGTACCGCAGCGGCGTGGCTTCGAGCGAACGCGGCTATGGTGCCTCTCCGCAGCGGATCACGTGGCGTGACGTCACGCCTGCTACACATGCGCTCCTGCGGCTCAAGTCATTGCGACGCGCTGAATGACTGGAAGACGTAGCGTAGTAGAGCTCTCGCACTAAAGAAAAATGGGGTCATGCGATTCCAGTGACGGATAGAAACGCCATGAGCTACAGAGCTTGTATGAACAGAAACAGGGGCTCCAGACAGGCTGGCTGGCTGGCTGGCCTGTCTGAGGCACCTACTCCTGTTCATAGTTGCTGGCGTAGTATACGGCATTCTCTTCTGATTGCATCATCCGAGTGTTTCTTACAGCGTGCGCTCTTTGGAGTGCCAGCTTTTTTTTTTTAATTAGCACGAGATCTTTTAATCTAGTTATCTTGCCATTTGGTACGGCGGAAATATACACTGGCGGCTGTTCCTCTAGTGAAAGCCGATTCAATGGTTCAACCAGCCGCATAGGCCTTGAGTGCTCACGGCTTTGTCGTGCAACGCATGTCAATGCATTTTACTGCTTAGCGAACTAAAGGGCGCCGGAAACTTAAAATAAAGAACCAGATTATTGGTTTACAAGCTGAGCCACGGATGATGATGATCAAAACTTTATTACTCCAAAAGAGGGGACCGACACAGAGATCGGTTTCACCAGTATATGCTTCATTTAAAAAAGCTGTAACGTTCTGCGCAATACGCTTAACAAACTAGGCGATAGACCGTTTTGCGAAGAGAAGATCCTCGGATCGTGGCCTTATGCGTCGCAGGCCAACAAAGCGACACGAGCGTTGCTACGTTTTTTTTAAATCGACCGGTTTAAGCGACCGCTTGTAGCCGTGCAACGGACAGACGCACATGTACACTGATGTTGCTTTCTTCCTCCTTCTTTCTTTCTTTTCTTTGATCCCTTCACCCCTTCCCCCCCAGTGCAGGGTAGCAAACCGGACGCGCGTCTGGTTGACCTCCCCGCCTTTCATTCTTTTCCTTCCTCCTCCTCCTCCTCCTGTGGCGTTTAAAGCTACACCGGTTTTCACCCGCAGGCTAGAGCTGTAAGGTAATCCTGCTTTCATCTACCAAACTAATTTTTTCCTTTGCTGTGATGCTCGTGCCTTCGTCGTTTGACGTTTTTGCATTGACTGGCTTTAGTCCCATAGCCTTGTTATAATGACTGTCCTTGAATATTTAGATGTCTAGAGAAACGTGAGATAAAGGCTCGTAAAGAGGACCGTTACGGAAAGATGCACGGTCGGGCTGACGCAAGGTACTTGTTGCCTGATTACGTCTGTCCGCGGTCACGAGGCCCTAAGATAAACACGTGACAACGCGCGCCTCTCTCCGAAGGAAGCTTACGCTGAAACTTTGTAGAGCAGACAGTAGCCACAGAACACGGAGAGAATGGCTTCTCGATGAAATTAAATGGGATGAACGCCACGTAATGACAGGGCACGGTAGAATTAAACGGCCGGCCGTTCAAATTCAGCAATGCCCATTCGGTGGGAGTTGCATGTAGCGGAGTTCCACTGTGCCTATTGAGCACGCTTCTGGAACAGCGATAAGCACATTACACCATAACAAAAGCAGACGTGGCATGTGTCACAGATTAACGGCGTCAATTGAAACACCAGTGACGATGCATGCTTTTCGATGATGCTTTTCCAAGAAACACACACACAGATGCTGAAGTCCTTGAGGTTTAAACAATACAGAGTTTCCGTATAAGTGTTATCGAAAAGTCGAGGCTTCAATATTTGTCCATACCAGCGACGCAGAGCTTGCTGCTGCTTGAGCCTGATAAGCTATGAGTAGCTGATAAGTCAGAAGTCATTTGGCGACTTCAGGGATATTGACAGGACTCTTAGAAAACTGCTCAAACAGCCAAAAGCTTCGGCAAAGTTGTGGGTGATGCAAGCAATGAGACCTCCATACTTATAGTCATGTACAAGATGGAAGGAGAGGCTCTGTCCAATTGACCGAAGCGCTGAAGCCGATTGCCTCCGCGACTAAATTGCACAGCTCATGCTCTGGACAGTGTCATCCGTCGGCAGGATCACCAGCTTTGCGGCTCATGACGTCAGTTCAGAGTGCATGCCCATTGGTGTAGACTTGTGTGCATCCGCCTTTGAAGTGGAAATACCGCTGCCTTCTACAGCGGTACGCGACGAGTGAAAGCTTTTACTAACGACCTTCGCTAAATGCCCAGATAAGTGTTTGATTTTTTTTTTTTACTGCTTCCTGGAACTTAATCTACACTGGTTTCTTCATCTATAGCATAAGAATTACAAAAGTTCATGGAAACGTAAAGCACGCATAAGTGTCTTTCACATTTAAAACGTTTTTAATCAAAATGTAGTAATTACTGATTGTAGCCTGGACTCAAAAAAGCAGTTTCGAATAAAAATGAGCGAAATCCTGCCCCTGTTTTTATCAAACTGAGCCAGATCCTTTGAACCAGTGCTGCGTCAACAGTCGTGACCAAAACAACCAATGTGGCCTCATCCAATCTGTTTCATTTGTGACCGAGTTGCTTTGTTATCGTGCTTTCGCCCCACAATTTTTTTTTTTTCTTGAGCGAGTTGGTTCTTGCGGAAGCACATGATCTTGTAGCACAGAACTCAAATGTAAAGAGTGAGAGACCGTCTTTCAAACACCTGCCTGTCTGTTAGTGTTCTGTTTTGAGCTTTGCGCTACAATATCATGTCTTTCTGTGCAGCATACACACCACATCTATTCGAACAACGGATCGGAGCCAGACAAGCAATTTCAAACACTTCTCCTCGATGCCCGCACTGTCAGGTGTAAATCCTCCTCGATGCTCACACTGTCAGTTGTCAGATTTACAACTGACAGTGTGAATCTGCAGTGTGAAACTGACAGTGTAAATCTGCAGAGCAGATTTACACCACCTCATTTGGAGTTGCTCAGCTTTCTCGCGAGGAAGATCGAACATCCAACACCTGCCACGCGACGACATAAGAACCTTGGGAAATGTGCTACAATCTAATAATGAAGCACAAAAAGCACTCGCTAATTATGCTAGTATAAGTGGCCTGTTTCGAGTGGTGTAGAAGCGGTTGACAATCTCGTTCGAGAGCGACTCTACTGAACATTTACCGAAAATGGATGCAACTCTACGCATACGATGAATTAACAAGAACTGGTACCAGTTTAATATCCTGACGCTGTTCGCCCAACGATTCCTTCCCCACCTAATCCCAAACCGCGGCCGAGAGCCGCTCTCTTCCATGAACTAAATGGTTCAGTTCATTCGTTCATTCTGTCGCTCCTAGTCGCTATATTATGGAAGACAACCGAAATGAAGTGATTGGGCACCGATCTATTCTTTGAAACAGAAGTGATCCTAAACGAAGGAGCATAAAAGCAGCTAAGAAGAAGCTAAGGAAAAGAAGAAGAGCTGAAGCATTTTTGGAGGCCTTCAATAAATGCCAAGAACAAAAAAAAAAGGAAAAAAAAAGAAAAAGAAAAAAAAGCGGCCGACAGTTCAGAAGGATGCGCCTGTTGCCGGGAAGAACCACTCGCTCTTCAAGTCTAGTCATTGCCATTATATCCATGCCACAAAGGACGGCACCGACGAAAGCACAAGATGTGCCAATTTCGTCGCGAAATATTTGCTGTATCGTTCATTCGCTACCATGTAGACAACTATTTCGTAGCCAATTTAAACAGAAATGAAATGTACCAATCTATAACAGCCAAATCTAAATTTTACTCCTGAATACCGACGATATAAGGCTATATATAGATTTTAGTCGCAATTCATGTTTGTTGGTGACAGGAGCACACTGGCAAAAAATTGTTAAAACAGGCCCTACCATATTTTAAATACCAAACAACCTCGTTTTTCTCAGTTTCGCTATTCTATTAGAAAAAAAAATTACCACATATATCAGATAAATACATCTACAACTGTTAATAACTGATGTGTTAAGGACATCGGTCAAGAAACTGTATTTTTCGTTTTGCTCGTTATCTTTTTTTTTTTTTTTTTTTTTTTTTTTTTTTTTTTTTTTTTTTTTTTACGGTCCCGTATCTGAGAGCATTGGTTTCCTGTTATGTCGACATTTCGCCTCAGTACGCTTTATATTTGTCGGGAAACGAGACAGACGATAACGTCGACAAGAAGTGTGATAAGGAGACGTCCTTTAAGCGTCGGCATGCTGCGATAAAACTGTTTGTGCGATCTTAACAAACAAGTAACCTCTTTCTCGCGTTTCGCTCTATCGCGCCTACAGTGAACCTCCTCGGAAAAAAACTGAGCTTTGGAGTATCAGGCTCACAGCGATCAGTCATGACTGCAGTCACACAAGGTTGAAGCGAGTGATGGCTTCGGATTAAAGTACCGCAAAAATATACTTTACGCCGTTTCAATTACGAACCAATTACAATTTTTCTGTTGTCATCCTTGTAACCGAATATGCGTTAAGCAAAAAAAAGTGTGTTAAGCAAAAAAAGCCACGCGTCAGCGCGTGGCTTTTTGACGCGGCGCCATGCCCTCTCCCTATAGCGAGAGAGGGCGCTCGGCTACGCGAAGCTGCGCGCCCTCTCTCTCCATATGGAGAGGGCGCGACGCCGCTTCGAAAAGCCACGCGCTGACGCGCTGCAACGCGTACGTGTGGGCAGGCCTTCAGATGCCTCATCAAACGCGAAATTTGGCCGTTGGCGGCGTCGGCGTCAACACGAATGATCCAAAAAAATTATAATCACGTGATGCCGCGACGACGCACCATATGACATCATCGTGACTTCACATATCGCCGAAATTTGTTGCGTCGTCAAGACGGCACTATGACGTCACATGGTGACGTCCTCACCCGAGATCGTCGTTTGGTCAAAGGTGGGCCGCTCACGGAGGCAGTGCAAAATCCCGTTTGGTGCAGAAAGCTTTCGGAGGGGGGGGCCGGTGGAGGACCAATACATGGTCTCAGAAGAAAAAGAAGAAGATCGCTTTCGCCTTCGAGTCATCTGAGGCGAGTGCATAAGGGGACCCTGTGAGTTTTTGGCACTGGAACTCTTCTTTGCCTCACCTGCATCATTAGAAGCAGTGTTCCGCCCAATTATTTGGATTGCCAACTCATCATACCAGAGCAATTACGGCGAAGTAGCCGTTGGAGAGGAAAATACGCTTTACGATTGAAGAAAAATAATTGTCGGCCCAGCACACGCCTCCGCCTAAGCAGGAAAAGTTACGGCATCCCGGCCGCTCAAGTGTAGATCGATTAAGTGATACCCCAAATTTGATATGTTATTAATATGGTTTCGACCGATACAACGAGGGAACATACGTAGTAGAAGCTTTCACGGTGTGTTCGTTCGCCAAGGCTGGCTGCGAGATCATATGCAGTGAAGCGGATCATATGCAGTGAAGCGGCGACGGCGAAAATCAGCCGAGAGTGTCCATATAATTGCTATCGCAATAAAAGCATGTCGCACAGTAGCAATAGCAAATAATAAAAATAAACAAATATTAGAGGCTTCAGACTGAAGTTAATGAACCAGTGACGTAATAGAATATTAACAAATTCAGAGCTAAAATATAAAGAGCCATAAACTGATCACTTCAGAAGGAATGAAGCTCGAGGTCGAAATAACGCTCTATTTTAATTTCTCTTAACGAGGTTTGCGACTGCAATTTCATGCGATATGCTATTAAATGCGTTCGTCCCAGCAAACTCGATAGCAGATGTTTGCCGAAGACATAGCTTGTAAATGCATTTTAACATTTTAATAATAATAATAATAGTAATAATGATAACTTTCTTCTTCTTCTTCTTCTTCTTCTTATTATTATTATTATTATTATTATTATTATTATTATTATTATTATTATTATTATTATTATTATTATTCGTTGTAGTAGTAGTCTAGTAGCTATCAGGCACGTTAATCTCGCGACTGGCTTTGAGTGTTCTTAGTTAAAAATAATTTACTGCGACATTGTTTTACGTGAACTGATATTTGCCACCTCGATTGTTTCCTCGTATTATACCCTATTTTTACTGTATGCGCGTGCCAGCATTCAGACCTTTAGAGTGTGTGTGTGTGTGTGTGTGTGTGTGTGTGTGTGTGTGTGTGTGTGTGTGTGTGTGTGTGCGTGCGTGCGTGCGTGCGTGTGTGTGTGTGTGTGTGTGTGTGCGTGTGCGTGCGTGCGTGCGTGCGTGTGTGTGTGTGTGTGTGTGTGCGTGCGTGCGTGTGTGTGTGTGTGTGTGTGTGTGTGTGTGTGTGTGTGTGTGTGTGTGTGTGTGTGTGTGTGTGTGTGTGTGTGTGTGTGTGTGTGTGTTATTCACTAGGTCGAGCCACGAACCGAATTATTTGCGCACAAGAATAAAATTTCATTACAACTCTCAATGAAAGAGTTAGTGCAGGTCGCTTATAACTACTAATAAGGCATTACAAAAAAAGTGAGTGTATACATTTCTGCAAACATCCTTACGAAACCACTTGCCTGCTAATAGCGAAATGCGTGTCCTTGTAGCAGTCCTTTTAACTCTTTGATGTATGTACGTTCTCCTCGTCAGATCAAGATGAGTCATGCCGCATGCCACGCAGCGTTGAAGGTGATAACACCTTATCTTTTGGCCGGCTCGAACGAACGGAAAAGATATGGCATGCTTGGCGGGCTCGGTCGTGCGGCTTCAGTTTCGAGGAGAGAGGCCTCTGCAGACAGACGGCTTGGCGCGTTTAAAACGCGGGGTACTTGCCGGCGATTGTGTTTTATACGTCTGTATAATTTGAATGGCGGACTGTTAGAACGTCAAGCTGGGAAGGGAGGCCCGCGGCTTTAGTTTGATTGTGTGGGATTTCTTTCACACAAGTTAAATGGGGGAAAATGAATGAAGCGTTTTATGTATTACATTACACAGGAATGCGGTAGCCGCTACCTCGAATCAAATCGGCGGCTTCGCGCCCGGAAACATCCGCTGGCGATATGGAATGCAGGCTTATCATATTACACACCTCTCCTTCCGGTTGTACAGCTTCGTAAACTTTTTTTTTTTTCTGTAGCCACTACGACAGTACAATGTCAGCGGTTTTCCGTTGTTGAGATCAGGGGCGGCGCCAGGATTGTTTCACTGACGGGAGGGAGTGGGGGGGAATACCCACGGCAAGTGACTCTCTTCGGGGGGGCGGGGGGCACGGAAGCCAAGGCAGCATTGTTTTTTACTATATTTGCTCTTTTTTTTTTGGGGGGGGGGGGGGGTGCAAAGGGGAGGCAGGCGAAAGTTCTGAGGGGGGGGGGGGGGGGGGGGCTGCGCCGCCTCTGGTTTTAATCGAGATATGCATTGGGCGCGAGGCGTACCGCTGGAGACTCGGGCGCTGCAATCGTTGTAACGTGCTAAGTTGCGGATCACATATCCCTCCTTACTCTGACTAAAGAAAGCGAATGGCCAGAACGCGTTTCTTTTCTTTGTTTCTTCCATTTGAATATGCCCCATTTTACATCAAAGCTCATGTGAACTGATATCGAGAAACTACAAAAGCTTGAGAAGCGTGAACAGTGTCTTAGGCCACATGGTATACTTTTGTGCTTTCTGCTGCAATGCACCATACACGCGAAGGAGGAAAGCGTAATTTCGCTGTAACTCAAACATAACAAACTTCGCGACACGCGACTGATAAAGCTTAGAATTGACAACGAGCCAAAGTCCTGCACACGTGTTTGGAGCAAGCACTTCCCAGAAGACGACTTTGTGTACGGACTGGGAACGCAAATATTCGGTGAGTATAGCAGATGACATGAGACGATCACGCGCGGTCAGTATGACCTTCAACGTCATCGCACGGTATACGCTCTCGCCGTTTTAGCTCATTCTGGGCGCAACACATTACCTTACATCTGCATTTCCCTCAAATGCAAAAATGTCAATTATTGACCACGGTAAGCTACATCAGGCAGCACGACAGCGCTATGAAATTCGCGGATTCACGTATTAAAACGAGACATGTATTAAAATCAAACCGCAAACAGACGTGTGCTCATCGTGCACGCTGGGGAAAAACATGCGCAAACGGCTGTGGAGCTATACGACGCAGCAAACAGAATCCGTGTCAGCAAAATAATAAAGATAAAATCCTGGAGGCGCACACGCGTGTATGGTCCACCTTTGTTTACTTCAAACCATTTTAGAACAATTGCGGCAGTGGCGCTATGTATGCACAATTGCTTGCCGCGAAACGGAGAAACCACTTGTGTCCTTGGATGGTAGGTCCTCCTAAAACGGAACATGAATTCGCGAATGTCATTTTGGTTTCGTATCAGTCGCAGCCCGCTGGCAAATGCGAGCACCGATCAAAAGCGCGCCAACTTTTTCGAATGGAAGGCTTAATGAATCCCGCACAGCTTAGGATTCGTTAACCCGGAATGTTTTACGTGTAATTTTTTTCTTTCTTAACAATGCTCCTAATCGCGGCCGCTGTTCATACGCATACCTATGTGCCCGTGTGAACATGTCCGACTACATATAGAGCCATCCTCTTTTCAAACATGTATATACAATCCACAATGTGACTGCGACACACTTGATGTGGGCTTGTATACAGGCCTGCATTTAAGCCATCTTCGCCACTTCCGTGCAACAGGCCTCAGGCCGGGCCATAGGTCGGTAAAAATGTAGAGCTCACCCAGACTCCCTCATGAAATATATTTTGCCCTTAGGACTCACTGCGACCCAGAATCACCAAAGTTTTCCTCAACCGGACAGACTCGCACGCAGACTCACTAAATTTTGTTTCAAACGGGCTCACTCCGACTCAGACTCACGGCTATCCGATCTGAGTCCGAGTGAGTCGACTGCCCGTTAGCGCATAATTAGCATTTTTGACCATGGTGCCAGTACTCTTTAACACCATTATTTCGTATAGACGGTGCTCTACTTGGCGCCTTTTGTTCTCGTGCTCGGTGCTCAACTTGGATCCTTCTGTTTTCGAGTTATCAGTGGTTGCAATCCAGTAACTATATTTTTATTGAAAGAGATGACTCACGCGAGATATTTTTATTAAGAACTTTCTGTGAAAAAGTTTGCGGGAGTGAGTGGGGGAGCTCAAAACTCACGCCTCGGATTAATAAATGTTGAGGTGGCATATGAATGCTAGTGCGCTGAAGTATGTGCGAGTAGACGGGAGTAGACGTAAACGTGAGCTAACATGACTGATAGTAGTGCTGAAGTTGAGTATAGAGGACCGTAGGTAAAGAAAAAAAAAATGTGGAGCTTAGACTCACTCAAGAAATATATTTTGAGCTTAGCGTTCACTCGGCCTCAGACTCTCCAAAATTTTCTTCAACTGGACTCACTCAGACTCACGGCTCGATCTGAGTCTGGGTGAGCCTCAGTGCGTCGACTCTTGAGTGAGTTTGCCGACCTATGGGCCAGGCCGACCACCCGACCTTGATCGCTGGATTCACGTACCGTTCCACCACTCACTGTTAGACTTCGTACATGAAGCAAAATTGTATGAGTATTTGTTACACCGCGCAGTGCTATGCCTAAGAACAGCTTATCAAAATTAGAAAAAAGAAAAGCTAAGTGTATTTTTGCAACGCTGTTTTCTTCTTTTATATGTGGTCGACTGAACAAATGTCATACGACGGTGCGTAATTAGGCGCAGTATTCTACAGGCAGCTTTCTTTTTTACATTTTTAATGTCTGTATGTGGACATGTCAGAATAACCTCATCAACGCCAGATTTAATTAAGAGGCACATCAAGTGACTATTTCCATGGCCAGACATAAGTGGAACTGTCCTGCATCTGCCATCTTGCTTTGCAAACAATTCAAGTGGATGTTTGTCCCTTGTATACCTTCGGCGGGTGCGCGAATACGCCAGCATGAGAATGCCCAGGGGCACTACCATATATGGCAGAATACATCTCTGTGCCTATCTCTTGCTAGTGCACGATCGAAGGCGTTTGCAATTTGCAACCTCTCCTTCAGGAAATTAGCAACATTTTTTTAGAGCAATCAAAGTGAGCGAAAAGGTTTGTTCAACGTGCTCATGCTGTTTCACGCCCGCTGGTTTGGTCTGTGTGTTGGTCAGTACCTCAACGGTGTGTGCGTGTGTTTAGTCATATGATGATAATAAAATCGTGAGCGGTGTGGTGGAGTCACACGTTGCGTAAGATTACACATTGCATGTAGCATGGAAATAAAATTAAACATATTGTCTACATTAATAACCGCGCCTACAGTGTGAAGAGGATGCTCTTTGTCGAAGCGAGGACTTATATATTTCTCTAGTTAGTTAGTTAGTTAGTTGGTTAGTTAGTTAGTTAGTTAGTTAGTTAGTTAGTTAGTTAGTTAGTTAGTTAGTTAGTTAGTTAGTTAGTTAGTTAGTTAGTTAGTTAGTTAGTTAGTTAGTTAGTTAGTTAGTTAGTTAGTTAGTAAGATAGTTAGTTAAACGTGCCGTACAAGACCGTACACAGCGATAACTCCCTTTTATCACGATGCGTATTCTTGCAAAGCAGGGATTAAAGCAGGGGCGCGGCCGTGTAACAGTTGGGTTGGTTTGGTCAGAGTCCTTCAATGCCTTGACCGGCTCTCGTTTGGTAGTCGCAATCTCACGTTGCTTTCGCCGTTCTCCTCCCCGTAACAGCTCCAAGTCGGCCGTACCACAACGCCTGCGCTCTTGAAAGGGCCCTTCAGTAGGTTTGGGCATTGCAAACAGACAAGCGTGGTGCGTAGGTCACGTTGCGACTGCTATCGTGCCTGTCACGCAGCAGGCCGAGGCCCGGCGCGTAAGCAGCTGAAATTTCAAACAAAAGCACGCGCACCCTTATCCCCGCGACTGGGGCCCCGGCTTTTAGCCCAAGAGTCAAGGTCACAAATTCATCCACGTTCTTCAAAACACACCGCTCGCTGCGCAGCGCGGTTTCCCAGCTACGGTACAGAGGAAGGCCGGGAACGAAGCTTGCGGGCGCTATGCGAGGTGAAAAGAGACTCTGTCTATATACGCCGCGGTCAGTGGATGGCACCTGTTGGCAGTATGACAATGCATCGTTACATATCTTTATTGAACGCCAGGTAGTCAAAATTTCCGGAGCCCTGCACTACGGCGTCTCTCATAATCATATCGTGGTTTTGTGACGTAAAACCCCAGAATATTACATATCTTTATTATTTTAAAGCACCTTCTTCCTTAAAACTACTCCTCAACAAAATCCTAATACGCTCAAAATTTGAGTATGCCGCGGCAATCTGGCATCCAGCCCAATTAAACCTCACACAGTCATTGGAAAGGGTTCAGAATAACTCTGCAATCTATACTCGTTTCATTTTTCTAACTATAACAGAACCGCGAGTATTAGTGCCATGAAATCTAGCATTAACTTAGCTTTTTTGTCATCACGTCGCAAACTGTTCCGTTTGTGCCTTTTTTATAATGGTACATTCGACAGGTCGTTTGAGAGCGCTCTGACTGTGTTTGAAAGTGTTGAATTCAACAGCTTTAAAACTCTTCAACAAGAACAAGCTGCTATGCACGTCATGTTTCTCCTTCCTGATCATGTTTTGACCTGATAATGTTAGTAGCAATGGTTAGTTGTCATTTTACGTAATTTTTCCAGCGCCTGCGGAGCGCTCAAAAACGACCACTCGAATGTACCATAAGTTATTTCATCATCCGCATCTACGCAACAAACTTATCTCTCCGCCTCCTTATAGCCCGTATTCGTAAGGTCAGCATTCCATCATGCAGATCTAACGCCTTTATGCAATCATTCGTACCGCGCACTGCAATTGAGTGGAATCGCCTTCCTGCCTCGACGGTTACTATTGCTGATGACCAGTTATTTAGGAACGTCATAGCTAACAATGTATGACTACAGGAACGTTTTTTAAGTTGTTGAACCTGTACCTACGAACGTCATAGCGATCATTGTATATATGTGCCACTTGTTTTTGCATTCATTTTTGTTTTGCTTTATTTACTGCTGTTCATTGTATTAAACCTGTTTTCTTGTAACCACTACCCTCTATAATGCCGTATTGGCCCTGAGGGTATGTTAAATATGTAAATAAATAAATAAATAAATAAATAAATAAATAAATAAATAAAAATCTCTTAGGTTCCATACGTTGCAATATGTTAAACGGCTCGCTCTTTCAGTCATCATCATCATCATCATCATCATCATCATCATCATCATTCTGTCGTATGTCGAGTGCAGAAGGCCTCCCCTGATGATCTCGAGTTCACCCTGTCCTGCGAGAGCTGATTCCCTTTCATTTATTTATTTATTTATTTATTTATTTATTTATTTATTTATTTATCTATTTAAAGTGCCGTACAGGCCCACTGAAGGGCATTGAGTAAGGGGGGGCGTCAATAATTACAAGACACAAAAAGTACGAACGAAAGCTAAAAAGAAAGCAAAAGAAGTAAAAATAACAAAACAAAGATCACAGACAGCAAAGTGCAACAACGTCATGCAATACTAAGACGCAACGAAATCGGGTTATCAAAGGACGTTATCACGGAAACCATAGGCGTACGTTACGATTGTAAATACTTTTATCAGGTTCACTTGCACATGTCATATTAGTTTATATTCTTTTTTATCATTCTTATCTTCCCTCTCTTCTGAAATCTTTTTATCCCCTTCCCCATCCCTATACAGAGTAGCATGCCAGTGCTAGGTAGACGCCGGCAAAAATCGCAGTTTTTAAATGCGAAAGAATTTCTTAGTCGGGCTATGTAAGGCGTCCGTCGGTGTCCGCATCTCTCCGCTCTCACTCCCTCTCCCATAGCAACAGCTGCGGGCGCGCGCGCTTATCCTCGCCCCTAGCAACCGGAGCAGGTGGTGCGGGCGGAGTAGCGGAGAGTGAGAGGAGAGGAGGAGCGCGCTCTGGTGTGTGAGGGCGCTCGCATCGCGGGAGCTCGGCGGAGCTCCCGCGTGTGTGGAGAGAGTGTAGGCGAGGGTAGGTGCAGTGCTTCGCCGCTCCTTCTCTCGCCGTTCGCTCTCTCTCCTCCCTGCGCCCCACTCTCCCGTCCGCTCGCTCGCACGTATATATGTGAAAAAAAAAGAAAAAAAAGGAAAAAAAAGAGAAAAAAAAAGAAAAAAAGAAAAAAAAAGGAAAAAAGAAAAAAAATTTAAAAAAAGAAAAAAAAAGAACAGGCGCTGCGCCGTGCTCCCGACCGGGCTGCAGAAATTAGGCGCCTTTTCCTTCTTCGAACCACAACCACCATATATAAATGTAGTGAAGCGCGCGCGAAATGCATTCGCATTTCCTCACGATTCCCTTCGGCGAGGTGGGGGGCATTTTTTCTAATAAAGAGTCTCTCTCTCTCACCATAGGCGTACGCAGGGTTCCGCATTAGGGGGAGCAAAGTTTCACCGCCCCTCCCCCCTTTCTGGTTTAGTCGAACAGACATCTTTAGAATGGATGAGCAAGAAAGAAAATTAAGCGATGATGTGCTTCCCCCCAATGACCTGCCTTTGGACCCTGGCTTTCTGAGAGTAAAGACGAGAAGTGACCAGTTCTTTGGAATTGAACATCAGGGGCCTTCGGCCACCATCATCGTCAAAAACATGCGTGGCCATAACCCTGCATGCTCTTTAAACAATGACGTGATAGCCTTTTCCTGAGCAAATTTGCGAGGCAAGCTCTTCGTGTCGCAGAAACAAGAACATATAGAAGGACAGAATCGTAGCTGGCATCACAGCATGTGAATTTCGCGAAGAGGAGATGATTGAAAGCTTCTTCCCTGTTCGAAAGGGGCTCAGACATATCATAGTTATCATCAATGAGTGCATGAAAAAAGTAGGGGCGTGTTCGATTCCCTGCCGCGGCTGCATTTAGATGAACACAGAATACCCGTGTGCTTACATATGGGCGCAAGTTAAAGAACTACTAATTAATAATAATAATTGTTGGGGTTTAATGTCTCAAAACTACGATATTATTATGAGGGGCGCCGTAGTGGAGGGCTCCGTCGAAAGTTCAGCCGCCGCGGCCGGTATTCGATCCCGCGATGTTCGGGTCGGCAGTCGAGCACCATAACCACTGAACCACTGATGGTTCAGTAAAGAACCACTGATGGTCGTAGTAAAATTGGGAGCCCCCAACTATACGGCGTGCCTCATTATCATATCGCGGTTCTGGCTCGTAAAATCCCGGTAATTATTATTAAGGCGAAAGCCTTAGATATGCCTCATCAAACGCGAAAAACTGACAGTCGGCGGCGTCAACACGAGTGATGGAAATATATCATCATCACGTGATGCCATGCGACGATGCCACTATGACGTCACATAACGTGGCGTCGCATGATGACGTCATCGCATGACCTCGTCGCTCGATCGAAGCTAGGCGGCTCGATCACGGAGGCAATGCAAAACCACGTGAGATGTGGAAAGCCTGCAATGCCTCCGATCTTGGAGGAAGTGCAAAAGCACGTTAGACGCAGAAATTCTTTCGGAGGAGAGTGGGTGAGGATCAGCAGATCGAGTGAGAAGAAAAATAAGGTGGCTTTCGCCTTCGAGTCGTCTTAGGCGAATGCATAAGGGACTCTGTGAGCTTTTACTGTTGCAATGAAGAAAGTTGGCAGCTACATACCTGTATAAGTGCACGCATTGCCTTACCTACGCGTTTGGGTACTTCGCTACCTCGCCAAATGGTGAATTGCAGAAGACGTGGTGCACGGATCAATCACAAGATCAACTCGGTTGCGGAGCGGCTGATATCGTACCGGATACCTTTTATGCCAATTCGACGGCAATTCTGATAGAATCATAGAACCCTTTCACAATACGCCATTTGACAGTGGGCTTTTCGTCAGTTTATATTTTGCTAAAGAGTTCTGGGATAGATGCCGCCATGTTTGGTGCAAACAGGTGCGAGTCCGTACGTGCGCCCGTGTAATGTGTCCGCGCGTTGTGCCAGCCAGCTGCTTCTCACTGTCTCCGAAATCCACGCGAATGAATGCAACCACGCTTTGTTTTGCAAAGGCAGTGCAACTGACTTCGGCGTCGTAATGAGCGACCTGTCGACCGGATGGACGAACGATTTCCTGCGGCTGTTGAACTTTGACTGACGTCATATATCCTCGGGGACGAGGAAAAATGCTCGTCGGAGCTACAAGCTGCTGGCGGAAGGTTACGCCAGCGTACTAAAACTAAAACCCAGGTGAAAAAAAAATCACGCCATATCCACGAAGTGAATGATGATGAGTGGGCGAAGCTCGATCGTTTTCATCCATGGCAGAAAGAGAATGTGTGGTCTGGAACGCGCTTATACTTCATGGTCATCAGCGTCATCGTCATCGTTATCACGTGTAGTGGGTACATTCCACTATACTGGAACGCGCTTATGCTTCATCGTTATCACGTGTAGTGCGTACATACCACTATACTGCGTCATCGTCATCTTTATCACGTGGAGTGGGTACATTCCACTATACGTGGCTACCTACCTACTACTACTACTACTACTACTACTACTACTACTACTACTACTACTACTACTACTACTACTACTACTACTACTACTACTACTACAGAGGAGGGACAGACCCACACCCTAAGGAGCTTCGCCCCTAAAAAAATTACACAAGCTGATTATTGAACCTTTCCAGCTGGGAAGATTTCCGGTTCAATAATTCAGCTATATGGAACTATACTAAAGTGTACTAGAATATTTTGAGTGGCGCGACCGGCCGTCGTGGAGAGGGCCGCCGCGCGTGGAGAGTTGGCGGTGGCGCTGTAGTCAACCGCACTTGAACTTCGCCTCTCGCGCTTGCTTGCAGCCTGTCGCACAGCGTGTTGTCGACACGCACAGAAATACGGCTCATGCTCGCTTGGTGTTCTGTCTATGCTTCCGTTCGAAAACATACAACGTAAATTTCTAAATTAATGCATAGGGGTGAGTAAAATGCAATTCCCCCCGCCGACATTTGTACTCGCGATCATATAAAGGTTCCTGTGCGCGCGACGTACGTCACAACAATTTTTACATAAAAAACGAGTTATGTGCAGTAATAATTGCCTTTTTCTGCAACGCGTGCCGTGACCGCTTGCGTAGCTTTCGTTCGCGTCGTCAGCGCATGCAGCTCAGTTGCCGAAGTAATTTATAGTTATGCCACAGCGGTATTTCCTACAAGTGCACTTCCCATTCAAGTATCCAGTAATGAATAATCCTTTCACATGCGCTGCCAACACTGCAGGTAAACTTTGTGCACTGCTATACATTCTTAAAGCTGTAATGCACCACAAATGCAAATGCGCAGGAAACAGAGCGACACATTTTATTTACAAATATATTTTTGGGAGAAGTCTGTACAGAAGAATGCTCTCAGCGTTTGCTGCAGCAGATTTTTCATACTGGCAACGACAGAGCTGGTGCTTTCACCTTGACACAAGCGTCTTAATTGGTCTGCTGTTCGAAGCTCGGATTTTGTACACATTGCTCTACGTAGTTTTTAGCATTCGTCGCTTGAGTATATAGTGACTTTCTTGTTTTCAAAGGCCTTCGGAGGAACTTGTATAGCAATTGCTCCGCAAAAAGGAGAATTCAATCATTGATTCAAATACCTGAGAAAATGCGACTCACTCCTTCGTTATGCTTATTGTAATATAATGATACATTTGGTCCTGGAGGCATAATTGCTATGTAGATATAAAGTAGAATGGATCTGTACCGTACGACATTTAATAAAATATCGATGAACATTCCAATCATTTGTCCGCCGCGATGGAGCAGAGGTCCTCGGCTGCTGACCCGAAGGTCGCGGGGTCCATCCGCGGCTGTCACATTTAGATGGGGTCGAAATGGTAGAGGCCCATGTACTGTGCGATGTCAGTGCACATTAATTATTTTCCGGAGCCCTCCACTACGGCGTCTCTCATAATCATATCGTGATTTTGGGACGTTAAACTCAAGATATTATTATGATCATTTAGCGATCTGCCTGAGAGGGCGAGGCTCAAAAGGGCTCTTTTCCTTGAGCACATTTGTGAATTCATATGCAGGCACAAACGACGCATACCCCGTTCCACAACGCAGAGGAATGCTTGCAGCTCGTTGCAAGAGCGTCGCTTCTCGTGCGGTGGTCCAACGACACCTATCAATCAACTTTTCTAACGCGCGCGTACACACACACACACACACACACACACACACACACACACACACACACACACACACACACACACACACACACACACACACACACACACACACACACACACACACACACACACACACACACACACACACACACACACACACACACACACACACACACACACACACACACACACACACACACACACACACACACACACACACACACACACACACACACACACACACACACACACGCACACACACACACACACACCGCACTCAACGCTACCTGGACTTTACAATAAAAAATAGCCCGGCTCTTTCAGTAGTGATTTCATTTGCGCAGGAGTCAAGTGCACATAGAAAAATTTGGAAATTCGTGCGGTGTCATTAACTTGGATAGAAACGCTATAATTAGTGTCGAAGGTCCGCCAACGTAGTGAGCACCTGCATCGTACTCTGAGTCTTCTATCTGAGTGCTTTAGGCGTCATCTAGGAAAGTAAAAAGAAAAAAAAAGTCAGCTGTACGATGGCGCTATTTTTTTCCGCGGGTGTTTAGTTTCCTTTTGCCTCAGTGTTGGTGTCTTAATTCACACTCAGGTACGAAAGCAAGTTCGGCGTTCCTCTATAGGTATTCGCACTTCGGCCGCGTTCACGATTAATACATTATCTCTTAACACAAAACGGGGCTCGAAATGAAGCTCGCATACTGCGCAGTCCACGCCCAGTGGCTTGTTCAACCTCCGCAGGTCTCTCCACTGAAGCATTCGTGGCTCTTCATCTGCAGGGTCATTGAAAAGAGCCAATTTGAAAACCTGAGCCAGTGTTCATAAAAATGTCTTACGATGAAAATGTTCGTAAGAGAATATTTTCCAGTCTTGCTGCTCGACATATCATTTGCGATGCCGTCCAGCAATGGCAAAAAGCAATTACGAAAGGGAAGTTTTCCGCATCTGTTCAGTCCACGCGCAATAAGTCTTTCATCCTGGCACGTAGTAATGATACAGCCGTTGCTTCGGAGGTATAGCAGGAGCTGCGCGGATTAGGATAGATTTTTCCAACGCGAATAATCACCAAGCACAAACCATGACAACCGCGGAACGAGCGGGCGCTCTTCAAGTGCCGGCGATGACAGCGCCGCCGCAATTTTCCGCGCGAGAGGGGTCAGCGGCTAACAATAGAACCGGTCTCCGTTCGCACCACTCAAAACTATACTTCAGATCGTAGTCGAATGGATATCTAGCCGGAATATGACCGAATTCCAGCCGCGAACTTAATAACTTCCAGCTGGATATTCACCCACTTCGAGCTGAATTATCAAACCGTAAATCTTTAATTAAAGGTGGACAGATTTAAGGTTCAACAATTTAGCTGAACACACTCTAGCTGGAAATTGAACTTTTCGTCTGGGAGACCCACAACACGCCTAAAAGGCCTAGCACTTCCATGAGCGTAATAACATTGACAATGCATTGTACCCAGGTGAATCACGTGCGTTTATTTACATCGGTAATATTCAAATGTCTGTGGCTCACCGTTACGTTAGCCTCCTTTGTGACACAACGGAACACAGCACGTTTCAACCGTCTTTCACAACAACTTTCTGGAGCAATTCACCAGCGCTAGTGAAACGTCGCGCACCGATAGTTCGCAGGCAGTGTCGGCTGCTGTGCGGCCTAAACATGGCGGCTTATAGTAGTTCGCGCGCACGCGCTGGTGGCGCCCCGCGCGGTGCGCAGGGGCGCCACCAGAACACTGCATATGCTGTGGGCAAGGTAAGGAAACGACGGAGCATGTTCTGATTGAATGTGGGAGATATACAACCCAGGTGTACGCTTAGGCACGAGCCTACATGAAGCCTTGGGTTTTAGGGACGACAATGGAAAGCTGAACACGCGCGCGATAAAAACAAGCAAGAGACGGTTAGAGTATTGGTGGCAGAAAGCTAGAGAGAAGGGACTAAAAATAAATAGCGGGAAAAATAAGGACATTCTGCCGTAAAGGGCAGAGAACCGGGCTATTTATTTGCGTTTTTTTTTCCTATAGTAAGATAGATTTAATGGAATTAGACAATTAAGGCATTAGCCAACTTGAAAAAAAAAAAAGAAAAATAAAGGCGAAAAGTTTTTTTTTTTATTATTTATCGAGCCTGGTGGCACACCTGTCACCGCCCCATTATAAAGGGGACGCTCATATAGCATCTTTCCATCCATCCGCTAACTTTAGAGCTCGCGGAGTGAAACATCACTATAATTTGTTCATGTATTTATTTTGTGGTCTATGAACATACATTCCGTTATTTCATAATTCAACCTGTGCGTGTGCTTAGAATGCGACGAAGATTCGATCATGTCTTCTTTGTCCCTAACATTCAAATTCGAATGCCCTTCTCTCTCCTCTACACTTCTAGCTTGGCGCTATCAAAGATTGCCAAAGCAGCGGATGCCAGTTGGCATCCATCATCTTTAAAGGGAGGCAATGCTCAAAAGCAAAACACTGTGGTGTGTGAAAAACACAAGCACAGCTAGCGTTTTCATCGTCAGCACTCTTTTTCGTGTTGTATTTTTGTGCGCCACTCCACCTTTCAAGTGTTACGTAGATTGCCAATGGCACTGCGCAGAATAATCGCTGTCCGATCGCATATACTTTTTCTCCCTTGATAGGAGCAGAGTGGTGCTGGTAAATTTAGCTCATAGTAGAATAAGCAGACTCAAATAAGTATGTTATTTCGCGCAATGTCACCTAATAACTCATGCGTCAGAAACTCTTCCACGTGTACTGTAGATAGATAGATAGATAGATAGATAGATAGATAGATAGATAGATAGATAGATAGATAGATAGATAGATAGATAGATAGATAGATAGATAGATAGATAGATAGATAGATAGATAGATAGATAGATAGATAGATAGATAGATAGATAGATAGAGCGAGAGAGAAACTTTATTTATTACAAAACTAAGAACTAGAGCAGGCTACCGCAAGCGTACGGGTGAAAGACAATTTGAATTTACCGCCAACATTTTTTAAAAACTTGATAACTATCAACAAAAACATGTTTTTACACTATTATTACTATGTATTACTCACGTACTAACAACTTTTTGTCGTTTTTTAAAAATAAACTTACAAAATAATTTGTTTTGTAGTCACAAACGACTGCAGCGCTACAAAAAGTACAACGGAAAGCGTGCGCAATAAATTTCTCAGAGGTTGCGCAAAGGAACGGATCACTATTTGTAGCGTTCTTCCCGTTCTCTCGCCAGGAGGCGATTGTGCGAAAACCGTGTGCGTTTCTGAGGCCGTCATGTTGTTGGTGCGTTTCTTTCTGCTAATATCGCTGGTGAATCGTTTTGACTCGTTAAGTCACACATACGTGAACAGACACTGAAGCAAGGCGTTGACTCTCACCGTTGATTTTGATGTGTGTCTCCAAACGTCGACAGACTTCGAGTGTTGTGCCTTGCGGCGTACTCCTGGCGAGGTGAAGCCACGAGCTTCGAGGGAAAACCACGCATCGTGAGCGAGGTAGTGTATGTGTGTGTGAAAGATATTTGCCGTGGTGCCGGTGGATTCAGAGTTTTTCACCGCTAACGGCATTTTTGTCTTAACTAAGCTTTAGCTTCACCTTGATCTCACGCTGCGCTTCGTTATCCGTGGATCGCTTTACGTTTACGAGAACTCAACCTTCGGTTATCGCATCTCTACCCCGCGGCAACTATTACATCAATCAGCGTAAACATCAGCGCCCTGCGTGTGCTCATAGTGTGGATCTTGGTGCCGATGTCATTTCGATATCAGTTGACTGCGCTAAACAGCCCGCACACTTGCAAACACACTCGGCGTGACTTGTGATGCAGGTGTATGACCTGGCGTCAGTCAGCGTGCTCTCGGCGTACTAATTTACAAAGGTGCGTATCATAGAAAGGGCGCCAGTTCGAACTACATGGATTTGTGCCCTTGTGCGTGCTGCATGAGTAGCTTGTGCGCTAGCAACTGCGGCTGTCACGGTTCTTTAATCACCCCTCAGCGCTAGTTCCGTCGAGCATGCACATCACTCCAAACGGCGGCATTGGTCCTGGTGAAAGAATACAAAGCTTCTTCCACGACTCACAGGTTTAAGATTGTGTTTTTGATGTCGAGTTGTGTAACGCTTAGCGCGCTTCCTCATGTAGTCAGTGGTACGAAGTACCGCTGTTCCATGCGCGGAGGTTTCACTTATGATAGCGGAAATAATTTCAGCTAGCCACGGTAAACCCTCGCAGGGAATGCACGGTTGCCTGGACGACATGCACATCGCACGCGCCTTCTCTTTCGGCAACGTGTGCTTCGGCTTGTTTTCTCTCTTTTTTTTTTTGCTCCGCCGTGCAGACGGACGCGAGCCGGTAAGGATGTGCCTGTAACGCCGAGCCGTTGGAGCAAACCCCTTTGTTCCCGTGTGAGCAAAACCGACAACCTTCTCAAATCTCACTACGCGATGCGAGACCTGTGTGACGGTGCTGGCAGGACGCCTCTGCCGTCGGTCTAGCAGTGTTGAGGCTGTCTGCGCCGTCGAGCTTTCTTTCGTAGGCAGCATGGGTAGGGGTTTATTGCTGCACCTGAAACCCAAGTCACAACCGCAAGTCGGAGGTGGACTGTTTACTATAGGTATGTACAGAGTGTCGCCCTCAGTATTGTATGCTCTTAACTCGTGAAGTAATTACCCTGGTCAGAATTGCCTTGGGACATTAACACACGAGGACATGCTTACAGGAGGCCTGTAATCTTTGATGCATGCATTGAACTGAAGCTCAGTTTAGTTCATGTCGTTACCAATTAAATGTATAGGGACAATGGCGTGTTGTTGTGCAGAGTGATAAATAGTGTGAATCGACTGTTGAGTCTACATCTCTGCAATATATTTAATAAGCCGTTGAAAAAAAAAAATACGATGTAATAGCTATATTGTAGAGTTGTACACTTACCCAGTCAAAACAGCATTGATAATTGCATAGCTGGAGCCCTTTAGAGACTGCTGCAGCAAATCTGGAAAATTGAGCCTTCTAGAGTTGCGGAAGTTGCACTATGGCTTTATTTCCTCTCTCTTCACGAGTGACGTGTTTTCCGCGAAATCTTGCTGTTTTCTGATACACTCAATTGTGCGCTTCGGGTCAATGACGCCTCGATATCTGGGACAGTCGCTTGCCAGCAGTATCTACAGCCGTCATTCGTTACATGGTAGGCTGACTGTGGAACGGCAAGCTGTATCCCCTTAAAGAAGCCTGAATGTGGTCAAGGACTTTGTCACGTTAGTCCGTTGGCTTCCGTAACCTCACTTGCATCATCGTGTGATTTTGAGGTGGTCTTTTTTGCCATATTGCTTTTAGAGGATACTGCTTTTCAAGCTACTCGTTGACTGGACTAGTCAAGTAAACATTTACATTAATCGTTGGTAGTTGCCTCTGATGTGGAATTGATACCACTTAGCACTGTAGTCGACTCCACAGAGGCTCTATCATTCATTGTTGTACTTGAACCATTGTGGTGTGTGCTGTGTAGTGCTGCAGAGGAGTGAAAAAATAACTCGTAGTATGTTATTAGGTGTATGGGTGTGCAACTGAAGATACTACACACAACCACCCTAAAAAGGCTTTCATTTTAGCTCATCTGGTAGAGCACTTCACGAGTGTTATATGAAAGGTGTGGAATTGGCAACCATCAATGGTACGTTGTTGTTTCATTGCCCACATTCATTCTGCTTACATTTCGACTGTTTATAGCCATCAGATAGAACTGCAATTAAATTCTTCTATGCCTTCTTGGGCCTCATAGTCTACTGGCTTCATTGACTTAGCAAAAACTGATCCACCCAGCTGCCCTTCTTCTTGTTCATTGTTTTGTAACATATTTTCCCAAGACCTCCATACTGATAAAATAGGTTTCCTTTATATTTCACACTGTGTGGGGATTGTTGTAATTGATATGTATTGCTCATAGTAGCAGCAATACTTCTGGATACGACCCTATCGATTGTCGTTAAAGTTAGGAGAACAAGCTTTCAACTGTGTATGGCATTTTAGAATATGACAGGCTTTTGTTCGTGGATGAAGTTCTACAACCATTTTCTCCTGAGGCACCATAACACCCTTATCTCTGTTCATTTAGTAGGTAAACTAAATTATAGCCAAACTCATCTGTGAGCTTCACAAAATTATATATTAGCTTCTCTGCAGCCTACCCTTGTGCCAGGTTTCCATTCTCCTACTTTTTCTCTCAGTAGCATAACAGTAGGGTAGCACACATCTCACTGGCTGTACACTTACACTAATGTATGCATGAGCATTTTCGTGCATAAAGCTCTTATGTCAGATTAGATTTTCTCAACATTAGAGAAATTTTCACCCACACTTGGACGTTTGTGTAGTGTTTCTGTGTGAAGCAGCCGCACTTTTCTGCACAGCTAATTCTCGCGAAATAGCAGAGGATTGTTTTCATGTGGCTTTTGAAGGCATCTGTACAGTGAGCTCAATTTACGCTTGATTGTCTTTTATTCTCTTTTTTCTGCATGAACATCAATTCATGCCGTGCAGCATTCTTAATTTTTTTTTTTTGCAGCTGCTCTGTGCAGCTTCTAATTAAATGAACTGCTCACGTGGAGCATGTACATCGTTTGTCAGAATTGATTTTGGTCTTTATCTTGAGTGACCTCTCTCATTTTTTAAAATTTCTCTCACTCCAGTGATGTGCACTTAGCCACCTGGATTCATGCAGTTCTTGTACATACATGCTTGCGTCCTGCTTTTTTTGTATACTTTGTGAGGTTCAATAATAATAAGCGCTGTTGTTGTGAAGTGGTCTGCCTGATTTTTTGGTATAAAAGTAACTACTCCACATGGCATTAATCATGTAGATATTGAACGTGTTTGTAAGTTTGAGGTTTAGCTCGAGATAGTGATATTTAATAAGACTGGCATTTACAGATAACGGTGTTTCTATTGAGAACAACTGCTCCTTGTTCGTTTCAGCAAAGTCCCCTCCTCAGCCATCCCCCCCTTTATTTTTTGATGGGCCGCAATAACGTCACAGGTGATATGGCTTTTGGACAGTCATCCATTTGGCGCCTTCTTTTTTGTGCCTTTCTTTTTGAGTAAAGTTTAGGAAACTCTGTTTCTACCATGTGCTTTAGAGGAAACTACTTGTGATAAAAATTGCTACGCAAGCTTATTCAGCTTAGCAAAATGTGCATGTTGGTGGCTGTGTTGAAATGGGTTCATATGTCTTAGAACACGTACTCACTAGCAGCAAAAACGTGCCCGACACACCGCGTGCGGCAAGCGCGCTACGCGGCAGGCGCCCGTGCGTTCCCGTTCCCATTTGCGTTTTACGCGGCGCGGCAACAATTCTTGACCTCTTATACAACCCAAGACTCCAAGTATCACTGCCTTGTAGCGTAAAACGCGAATGGAAACGAACGCACGCGCCTGCCGCGAGCGCTTGCCGCACGCGGCGTGTCGCCGCGTTTTTGCCGCTAGTGAGTACCTACCCTTATGCATGACATAGATCCGGACATAGAAAAAAAAAAAAACAAGAAAACGTTTAAATGTACTTTCTACCCTGACCTTTCCATAACTATTGCCCCCCCCCCCCCCCTCTTTTTTTTTCTTTTTTCAACACTTTTAAAATTACCCAGTACTTGGCACTGCTTCCGTCTGAAATGCACGGAAAGCTTACTTGCCAACTACTGTGTGGGAGTTTAGGCCTGTCAATGTCATTGTTTGTTACCAGCATTATCATGCTGCCTGGTGTTTTCTGGCGATTGTACTGCATTACATAAAAACGGGAAACTGGCTCTCTTTCCTTGCTTACATTGCGCTGGCTGACATGGTCAGTAAATAGAAGGCTTGAGTTATCACAGTTACAAGCAATAAAACATGTTCTGTTTTGTTCAGTCTACTGTAGTATAGCAGCAGTTTCATTCCTTCTTTGCTAGATAAGACACATTGATGAGTTTACTTATGAAGCACGCGTAGTCATGCATCTAATGACGTTGGTTAGTTAGTGGCAGCATTCTCAATGGTGGCATTTTTAAAACTTGAAACTTTTGGGTTGCTTCAGCTTTTTTCAGATTCTCATGTGCCCCATTGGGATTGCAAATACTCGATCCATGCATGTGCAGTGTTGCGAGCACAGGAAGCTTACAAATAGTGCTTATCTCAAGCTTATGATACCCTGGTTTAAGAGCCGTACAACACACACACACACGCACGTACACACACACACAGACATGGTTCCTTCATTTTTGGGAGGGTAAGAATTTGGTGCTATTGTTGTCTGGCAGTTCAGTGTTTGTGATATTTGGGGTCACTTTCATACACACAGCAGTGTGTTTCTTTTGTATGCAAAAAACATTTAAAGGGGTCCTGAACCAACTTTTGAGCTTGGTGAAACAACATATTCTGCAAGCAGCAAGCACTGCTGTGAACAGTTCAGCCAAATTTTGTGGTCATGCATGGCATGTAGAGTTTCCAAGTGGAGTGCGAAGTTGCCAATTTCTCGAGTGCCTTCTCTTCATACAGAGGCCTCACTTACTTTGGTGGGAGTGGCACCTGCTGTATGTTGTCAAACAGCAGATTGTTGCTATTTGCTGTTAGCTGACACATATCAGGAGTGGCATTTGGAGCAGATGCACTTCTTGCCATGGGCTGTTGCCACGTGCCATTGTCGTGCTTTGTAGTGCACTAAAATTACACAGTAGCAACACTAGCGTGCTGAGAAATAACAACGGGAGAGAGAGATATGTTTCATGATTTGCGCTCAAGGTTGTGACATGTGCTGATGTGGCTTCTTTCCACCATGTCATCCCCTTCTTGTGTAGCTTTCAGTGTGCTCATCAGGACAAGAAAAGAGAGAAAGTGCTTAAAGCGTGTAACAAATTTATGTAACTTCGCTCGTTTTTGACAGATTCAAGGAATTTTGTGACAATCGATTTGTGAGGCAATAAACTCCAATACTGAGGTCATTTGATGATTACTTGAAAAAGTGGTTCTGGGCCCCTTGAATTTAATCAAGCCAAATCATGCACTGGAACATGTAATAAATAAAGAAGCTGCTCAGAAATCTTGCGACCAATTGATCTATACAAATCCTCGTTGGCACTCCGGTGTTATTAATACCTTTAAAAAGACATTGCATGAACAAGCAGGCAAAAAAGTAATAATTAGTTTTACAATTTCTCTTATTCAAGTTTGTTTTTGCACATTTTTTTATTATTGGTCTAGATTAAAAAGCTAGGGTTCATTAGTTAAAGTGCATGTGGGCATGCTTCACAATACATTTTTGATGTCCTTTCTTTATCGTACAAGTCACTAGCCCTTGTTGATGCATGCATCATCATGTGCATTTTGAGCATTTCTGTTTCCCATCTTAAACCTTTCAGGCCTTTCATTATTATCTGTTGCCCTACATTTTTACTGGTTCTTGCCATTTGCTCCTACGAAGAAATTTTAGGGATATCAGCTAACTGAATCGGCACTGCTTCTTTGGGCACAACATGATTGAGTAAACATCATCTCAATGTCACAGCTTACCATTCTCTTTACATTCTTACCTTAAAAGCATGGCTGTCTGCATACATCTTCCAGGCCTCTCCCCTTTCTTGAACTGTCTTTGTAGTTTTTTTTTTTTCATCTTGCATTTGTATAGACACTTTTATTCAGAAATACGTAAAAAGGGAGAGCGCGCTCCACAAACCGACACATTCTAACTTGGGCACTGTCAGCTGCCGTCAAGTGGTCGCGCCCACTTTCTCGAGTCCCATCGCAGGGTGACCCTGAAAGTTGCCCAGTATCAGCAACAGTCTGTTTCGCCCGGCTTTCCATTCCTGTTCCTCTAGTCTTTGCCATCCTAAGGAAAGTAGTGCAAAGCTTTGGATTACAGCAGAGCATAAGTAACAATGTGATAAGGCGGGCTCGCGGTGGAGAGAAAGATTAGATTTACTACAATGGGTCGCCGGACAGCCGAGCTGTGAGGGGGGGGAGGAGAGACGAGGGAAGCTCGATGCTGCCGTGTCTAAGTTTAGAAGACTTAGTGAGAGCCGCGGCAGGCGGACTGCGTACAGGCAGTGCGCGTGGTGGTACAGGCGGCATGGCTCCCCTGTCGTGTTTCTATGCCGTGAGAGACGGCCGGATTGGTCTCGTGACGCGCCAACGGCGCATCTCCCTCCCAGCCATGCAGGGTGTCCAGGTGACATCGTCGCCAGCCAAGTCGTACACCATCAAGGACAGGATTGCCCAAATCTACTACAAGCATGGCCTCTATTGCTCCAGCCATCCACTCACGCTCATCATATTTGCAATCTTCACCTTCATGGTGGCCTGGTGAGGCATTTTTGTAGCATTTCCACTGAAAATTGCATGTTCTATGATGAAAAAAACCTTTGAGAGTTCAAGGTGCACGATTGCATTAGAATTTTGTCTGCTGGCATTAGGTTATAGCCATCTCATGCTGCTGCATTTTGGGTCGAAGGATTTTCAATTACTCAAGGGAGAAGTCCCTCAGAGTACATTTGTAAATGTATGTTGGAAAAATAGAAGGTACAAGGTATAGGTGCACTTTAGTCAACTATTTATTTGCTGCACCCCTTTCAGAATAGGCAACTTGCGGGCTTGCACTGTGTTTTGTGCCTCCTCCCTGGATATCTGTTTTCTTTTTCTTTTGTGCCGAAATATGTATGTTGAGAACCTGCAGAAAAAAAATCAGCAAAAGTGGAAGGTCTTTAAATTGTAATGACATATAAATGTTTTAAAAATTTCACTGAATGGACAGTTCTGAGAATTGTCCTTCAGAGAAAGGCACTGAAGAACTTTCTCAGAAGGGCAGTTCTTTAGTGCCTCATTAAACTGCATTGACTGACTTCTTTGGTATATAAATATCTCTAGTATAACATCAGAATACACTGATGCTACTCCACAGAGGTCATTGATGATGGTTGCATTGATGATGCATACCTGCCAACTCTCCCGATTTGCCCTGGGAGACTCCCAATTTCTGGCCTGTCTTCCGAATTGTACGATCGTGGCCTTAAATTTCTCGATAAACTGCATCTACCCAACTTAAAGAAAACTACATTCAAACAAAAACTGGTGACTAAAACTACATGAATTTATTTATGTGACTCACCAAAGAAAAGGGAACGTGCACACAGCCCGAAAGGTTCGCTGGCCACTGCTGTTTCCTGTCATCGCCGGGCTCTCCTCCTTTCACCAGAAACACGCACACACCCCAACCGCTGACACTGGGTGGGCAGGTCCCCCATTTTATGGCCCTGTTAAGAGAGGGCACAGTAAGAGTAGAGAAGCTGTAACGCTTCTGTAGTAGCACTGTTTCAGTCAGGCCGCTGGTCAACTTCGAATGTTCCAAGGCCACAGGTGGGGGGGCTGTCGTGCGCTGGACAGTTTTGTTGTCTGATCACAGGCATCACCTGAAACAATTTTTTTTAGGCACCCCCCGCCTCCCTCCTCCCCTGTTGAGAGTCTCCCGATTTCAGAAGTTCCCTAGGTTGGCAGGTATGGACATTGATGTTATTGTTTAGTCCATGTTTTCCTGAAAGGAAGGTTTATTAGAATGTTGCTGGCCACATTTCATATTCCTCATGAACTGTGGCATTTTTCTTTATACTATCAAACTTCTGTGAGAGAAGAAATTAAATATCACCTGGAGAAAAAAAGTATTTTTTATGAGAATAAATCAGGTAGAAGTTATTTCTGTTTCGTTTCACAGAAAGGCAGGATGAAATCAGCCATGCGTAGAAGGAGATTGACAAGTTTAAATTGAGCAAGTGTACAGTTTGAAATGTATATTCACAAATCAATTCGGCTTGCATTGGCATGCGTTTGAAACAACTTTAGTCCTGATTATCTGAGTGCAAATCGGCAGACTTGTAGCCCTCTGCGAAATAGAAGTAAACTCGGTTATCACTGTGCAGCCCTGGTATTTGGCTTGTTTTTCTTACTGGCGCCCACAGCCAGGGTTTTCTTCCTTATGTAAGTTTACTGGAATCATTTGGAATCAGGCTTAATTATTAGGGGTCACTGATATGATATCTTGGCCATGATCTACAGGCAAAAATGAGGGGCAGAGGATTTCATCATTTTCTTTTTTTGTTCAGTTTCCTGCAAGCCTACTTGTCTTTTCTCTGTTCAAAGCCAAACACAGGCCTAATGCATTAGTGGTAAGCATCTTATAAAAAAAAATAAAAAGGCTTTATTTTATTCGTAGTAAATCCACTTGCATCACTTACCTAACTGTGGGGCATACATCATATACATCAGGTACCCTGGTCACTGTCTGTTCATTGTTCCAAGCTCCTCCCCACTTTTTTTTTTTTTTTCAGTTTGTGTAGAGATCATGTCAATATCAGTGTTGGGAAAGTGTCTCTCACTGTAGCCAATGTGTTAACTTCAAGTTGTGTTGAATACTTTTTTGTTGAAAGAATGCCTAAAAAATCATTACATGCTTATGTTACCTCTGTTATATATCATTGCGTAAAGGTAGCAAGTTGTTCAAGGTATGTTGCATTTTTGCAAGTTTGTACTTGCAATCTTACTAAACGGTTTGTGTGAGTCTTGTGTCATTTTATTTAAACAGTATTTTCTTGGTTTTTCAACAGCACTTGTCCTTGCACTAAGGAGATGAAGCTCTTGCTTCAGACATATTGATGTCTCTGCATGCTTTATGTATAACTACAATTCCAAACTTTCCAATGGAGCGACTAAATTTCATAGCATGTGTTCGTACAGCACGTACTACAAAAGTGGCATCTGTTTACCGGGAAACTAGAAGCTGCCATGGTAGCTCAGTGGCTATGGCATTGTACTACTGAGCTTGAAGTTAAGGTTTCAATTCCAGACGTGTCAGCCATATTTTAATAGAGGCAGAATTCAAAAATGCCCATGTAGGTGGATTTAGGGGTACCTTAAAGAAACCTAGGTGGTCAAAATGAATAACAAAAGCTCTGCAACGACATCCCTCATGTGTAGATTGTGGTTCTAACATGTTAAAACTTGCTCAAAAGCCCCGAATTGAGATTTGCTTAACAAATAAAGTAGCCACAGCACAGCATACTTTCAGTATGTGGGACATAGTAGGCCTTTGACTGAATGCCTTTTAAGCAACATCTTTAGATGTACAAGACATGCAACAGGGCAAAAAGCGCAGAAAATCTCTCTACGGAGCGGTAGTGGCATCTGTAAAATGAGGCCTGAAAAAGCATGGAATGATCACTATCGAAACATATTTTTGATGTCACATTTTTTGGGGTATTGCAGTCATGTATCAGTGCCCACAAAACAGAAACAGAAAAAAACTGGTGTCATTCACTGCTCTTTTGTTTTTTAACTCACACAATCTGTAATTTGCTGCCTTTTAATTGTGAATTCTTGTGTCCTCTTTTGCATACCACCTAAAAAAAAAAATTGCTCAGTGAAAGGATTCATGAGGAAGCAGTGTATAAAATTGCAATGAACATACATATTAAAAATTAAAATAGATGATAACAACTATAGCTGCAGGGAAAGATCTATCATGAGCAAATCGACATTTTTACAACATGGAGAACAAAAATGTCAACATTGATAAATGCTAAAAGGACTGGTCACCCCGCATGATTTGAAATGAGCTCTGTTAAACTTAATGCATCGACAGGAGTGCTGACCTGGGAAAGATAAATCTGTGAATGCATTGTAGCTATCTGTGCGGAAATTTACCGGAGGACAAAAAAAAAAAACCTAACTAGAACACGTGTGAATATCTGTGCTGATATCTGTTAGGAAGTCACTGATAGGCTGTACAGTTGGATGCACTTGGCTTGGTTTCCCTCATACCCAGTGCAAATAATATTTGGTAATGCTGTGCGCAATGCATTGCGCACATTGGTCGGTTAATATGGCACTGTTATCGCCAAAACTGCTGTCATGCTCTAGCATGAACGGCAACTTGCTTCATGTTGCTGCACTGATTTTATCGACAAAAGAGAATGACACAGCAAAAAGAGTGACAGTGGGGGGAAAGAAAAGGTGAGAGCTTAATTGCATGAGATTTATGAGTTCACCATAAGTGCAGTATTTCCGATTTTACCCTAAGGCCTGCAAGTAACTATCGCACAATAAAGCCCATTACATCACACTAGCCATTTTTCTTTTTTTCTTTATGATGAAGAGAAATTCTATTGCGCCTTATTACCGTGAGCATACAGGATGATACATTTTTAGAACGAAACACGTTTCCTGTACAAACGAGTGTTTATTAAGCCTAGCATAATGCCTAGATGAAGCTTAGCCTGGCTCAGTGAATTGTAACAGGCTTTCTGTGTGATGTGGGATGAGGCACATCCACAGAGAGAGTGAGTGACAACTTTATTCCACAGAGAGATATAATCCAGTAGGTTGAGGGCTGTTAGAAGTTGACTGAAAAAAGCTTAATCTATCACCCCTTTTGTGACAAGAAGACAAAAAATAAAAAATAATATATAAATAAATTATGCTTATATATAGTCAATTATAACCTAAGAATGAGTACAAGCTCCGCCCCCCAGAGCAGCAGTGTGCCTGCCATTTATCCGTGCATGCAAGTCGTGCTAAGTGGTTTCCATTCAAACCGTATCTACCATTTTGCTGTTAATGTAAATGCTATGCATACTAGGAATCCAAAGTTCGTCATCCCTACTTAAAACATTGCTTGACTTAGCAGTGATGTCAGAATCTTTGCTGAAATTGGGCAGGAAACTAGTTGTTGACTGAAAACCAGCGAAAACGAACAACATGAACATGCGTCCGTACGCGAAAATGGCCGACCTAAAATATGCCAGATGTGCTTGGTGTCATGGAAATGAGCAAATGTGATTGAATAGGGCATTTGTGAAAATTCTCTCTCAGTGGGACTGTGATGGCAGTGCGTGGAGCTTACATTTATTCTTGTGTTGTAACGAACTATAAGCTACAGCTACTGCTTCACACTAAATATTTTGAGTACTTTCTTTCGCTTTTGATTTGCCAATGGCATTTTCAGTGCTATCTCATGCTTCTCTTAAATGAGGTTTACTATAATACATTTCTAATATAACTTTTGTGGTTGTCTTTACTTAATATGTAATAACTAAGTGCTTACCGTCACTGGAAACCTGTGAATTTCGCAAAAATGTTTAGCTCTTCAAAATTCAGTAAAAATGGCAAATTTCCATCCTGACTGCCTTGAATAAAGAAAACTGGCACATCGTGTTTGTTGCAGTGCTAGTGGTATACTAGAATGAAGCAAAGTTCTCAACTGAACCCAGGAGTTTCATACATAAAAGTGTGTATTTTGTTGGTTTTGAGAGTGTCAGCCTGAGTGGGTTGATGGAATACCACAAAACGCATGACTTGGTCAAACCCTATATATTTCATTGCAACCTGTATTGCAGTGTGCCTGTAGTACATGCTAAAAATTATAGGTTGATGCAACGACATGCAAGCTGTAAACCCCATTTTTTGTGTGTGTGTTTAAACCTCGAGTGTCGTAGGTGCCAGGGAATTTTCATTAAAGTGAGTGAAAACACAGAAAAAATCGGAGTACTTGAAAGTGCAAATGATCTAAATGCAATGCATAAATGTGTACAGTCACTGTAATCCAATGTAAATGGAAGCTTGGCTTCCAATAACTTCAGTTCATGGTGCCCTCAACGTTCTTGAAGATTGTACATATGCAACGTTTGAACCCAGGGCTCCGCTACACTTGTTAAAGCAGAAGAGACTGGAATTTGTTGACATTTATATATTGTGAGCCTTTCCCGGAAATTTAGATTTTTTTTAAAGAAAGTGTGTGGTTCAAAGCTGTTCTTCTGAAGGTAAACTTACAGAGTTGAAAAGTTGGGTTAATTCCTGAAGGGAAGTTCTATGCATCACACAGGGAGTTGTCTTGCAGTTTTTTTGCAATCTTTTGTGAATCCTGAACATTGCACAAAACCTTGCTCAACAAGCACCCTTTCTTTCCTCGTGCTTTGTTCCTGTTGGGCAACACTGGAACGAATCTTTCTTAGTTTGTATTCTTTTTTCTATGTCTGTCTGGCTTTCAGCTACCCGTTGTTACACATCCCACTACTGGGAAGCTCTTCACAGCAGTTTGCCACTCCGATCTCGGTCTACAGCGCTGAGCTCGACGCCGATTCTCAGAGAATTGGCCCTCGTTGGGTGAGTTGAGACAGGGGCAGCCTGTCCTTTTGTGCGTGTATGCCTCCTTTCAAAAAGTATTTGCCATGAGTACATAGAAGTAGCCAGGCAAGGATGACGACAGCCACTTTGTGCACCAGCCGTATTGTACAATTTCATTTTAACATGTTTTTCCGACAGTTTTTGAGCGTGCATGGGCCGTTACTTTTTGCTTTAATGAATACTGACAGTTCTAGGCAGTGATTGGAAGTTAAGAGGTTAAAGGTGTGTACAAGAAAAGAGCTGGTGTCAAGTGGGTGTTTTATTCGTGTAACACATGGGCGATAATTGAAAGAGGCATTTGTATGGTTGTTGTGTTCATTGTGCTTTTGCTCATGGATGTTAAGTTCTGCATAGTTTCTACATGAGGCCAGTGACATAGCACAATTGCACATACAGGATTGATTCTGTGCGGTGACCTTAGATTGAACCTCTGGTTTTCACCGCTGGCAAACATTGTGCAGCAGCATTTGCAGACATTATGGCTCATTTTTTCTTTCTTTCATTGTCGCACTATTGCATATATATCTTTTAATTGAATAAATGTGTACTTTCGAGAACTACCTTATTATTTGCACGGCAGTAATTTCAGGGAAACTTCTTGATGGAATTGTGTTTGATTTCATGTGGGCTAGAAGATTACTCCCTTGACAGTCACATTAATACTGGAGTTTGCATTGATTAAGGGAAGCATGCTACACTCTGTCTGTAAAAACTTAAAGCAGATCATGAGGGTAGTTTTCTTGGAATATCTGCTGAATGGTTCATATCATAAAAATGAAGACAAACATTTCTTCTTCCTTGCAGTTCACTCAACTTGGCACACCAGTGAATTATTTTTGCCAGTAAACCTCTTTGTAATATGTTTTGCCAAACCATTAAATTATGAGTTTAAAAACAGCAACGTTTTCACAAAACGTCTGACTTTGAATTGGTGCGATGTGCTGCTGTTGTCCCTTACAGAACCACTGCACTGGCAACAGTTTAGCTCTTCATGTTTCATTCACTAGAGTTTTCGACAATTAGTTCTCGTAATTAAACCATTGAGGGTCAGTGATCACTTCAGTTCTACTTCTGATATGGCTTTCATTGCTGTATATGGGACAGCAATCCTTTGGTTACAAAAACATATCTCATTACCCTCTTTTCACCGGATTCCATGCTATGTGGATTCAGTAATTTCCTCTTCATTTGTTCCATATAGAGTATAGAGTCAGATGTGGTATACATTCTTCCCAAAGCAGTGAAAAACTCCTTTGAAAGGAAAATATCCCGGAATGCTTTGTGGGGGGTGGTATGAAAGTGGTTCTCTCCAGATCATCTACAAGCAAAGAAGTTGTATGGACTTGGGTGGTGAACGTGGAGAGATGTGAACTGTCATGTAACCTTTATTGCCTAGTGGGCATGCTCATTCCTGGCCATAAGAGGAGTTGTATCAGTATCTCGTAGTGTACCAATATCTAATGTTTGTTTTTTGTAACTGAAGTACTGAACTTTTCCTTTTTGTGATGTGCCACCTGTTGTACTGCTCATTTCAGAGGACAGTTGCAGTAAATCACAGAATGAGCACTCTAATATATAAAAAAAACTTTCTTTCGGTGTCAGTTCTTTCAAAATGCAGAAGCTTGCTAATAATGTTTCTGTGATTGATGTTCTTATGAAGACTAGCATTTAGCGACTTTTCTGAATGGGGAATTGTGTTGACGAGTAATGCAGCACAAATAAAAAAAAAAAAGAGGCTGTGTGCCTCTAGTATTGCTTTGTGTAGTCCTAACAGGCTGTTGGCAGCCATCTGTAGATGAGAAAAATAATTGACTAAAATAGCATCCATTCTAATCAAGTTGTTCTAAACCAGTGAATCCATAAACCTTACAGTGACAGCGCCTTATTATTGGACTTTCCTGCTTTCTGGCAGCCTTTATAGTACTTGGTAACAAATTTAGTTCAGTTGAGCCACTTGCCAAGTTAAAATTCTTCTTAGTGCGTGCATCAAGCATACTTAGAAAGTTAGCGCTTCATGCCTCTGCACTTGTAATGTACAAAAGCATTCGCATTCGCTGAATCTGTCTCCATGGCCAGAGAATGTGTAATCAGCACCGTTTCCCTTCCTTTTTTTTTCTTCTTAATTTTTATCCACGAGTTGAAGCAGGAAGATTAGATTTTTGTTTGGCTTGTAGTATTGCCTGTTCATTGTGTACTGATAAGACCTTCGTCTGACCTCTTCTGCCATTTCCTCTGAGAAACGCCCGCTCTTCCTCCCTGTTTGTGTCACTGATAGTAGAGCGGTGGCGTCGGTACAATCACCTCTTGGGAATTTGAACCCGATGCTTGTCAGGGTTGCCGGTTTCTTTGCTCTTTTTTTTCTTCTGCAGATCTCTTCGTTATGCTGCATGTTGTTCCCTTCAAGTGCCTTGATTTCTTAGTTTTATAATTCTGTTCAGTTGGGTTCGGCGCTACTCAAGTCTGCAAGACTGTGATTGTTTCTCGGAATTCTGTTTCTTATCCAAAAAGCTAAACAAGAGGTGGATAACGCAAATGTAGTTCCTATATCTCAGCCTTGGCATCATTGTTATTGCCTCGATTAGTATTCAGTCTCCATACCACTGAGTCTGCCCCGGCTCTTACTGGGACAGATAAAATGCATGAGTGACATAAATATGCTTTTTTTCCCCCGATTCCTTTTGTCCTCGCCCTTCTTGTCTTGTATGCTTCTTTGTCTGCAATATGTTGCACAAATCTGTGCATGTGTTTTTGTTTGGAGGATTTACAGTTGTATCAATTGAGGGATGCTATGTGTTTACTTGTAAACGGGTAATGGTCCCAACGTGAGCGCCCTCTGTTGAGCACTGCTTTCCTGAAATTTTGCGAATGCTTTTGAACACTTGCCACAATTCAGTTTTTATTAAACAGTGGTCTTCCCATTGGCTATCTGAAAGAGTTTTGTTTTTGTTACTGCACTCGCTGTAGAGCAGCGTTTACTTATGTATTATCTCAGATTGTTATTTGGGGCTACATGGTACTACTGTTGGGTTGATTATTAAATTGTCCACAACCTTAACGTAGGCTGAAACGGGGGGATCTTACCTGCTAATTGGAAGCTGTCATAGTATTATGTGAATAGTGAGAGTGAAAAAGATTTCGTCATTGCTAAACCAACAAACAGAAAAGTTCATTATCTTGCATCTGTTTACTTAAGTACCTGTAGAGCTGTGCGAGTAGTAATTTTTAGACAACGTTGAACAGTGGCAGAAGCGAGTGAAATTGGTTACTCTCAATGTGTTTTTCACCATTAATAAATTTATGTCGAAAATCGTAGCATACGCATGACTGAGTTTTTGCCATTGCACAACAAATGCCAGTTCATTTGCCAATTTAAGGACTTATCAGACATGTGACCTTCCATTATGAGAATGAAGTTTAGCGGTAGTCTTGGGTTCCAGTACATGTGACCTGTGTGTCTACAACACTAAATTGGTAGTGGGTGTAATCTGTTGCGATGATTGAGCGAAAAAGAATCTCCTTTTTATTTGTAATGGCCATAGTCGACGGCTCCACTGTTATCATACATTATGTTGCAAAGGATCATATGCTGATCCGAAAGATATTTAGGTCATATCTGAAGAGAATGCACGGGTGCAGTATCTATATACTACATAATTATATCAAGCAAGGACTGTTTTCCAGGAGGGAACAAAATAGGATAGTACTTTATTTGCATTTGTAATGTTTTGAGTGATGCCACACCTCTGAGTAGCAACTAGTTCATAGTGGAAATGAGCTCAGAAAATGTTATCAAACAGAGTATTCTGTGAGAGTAAGAATTCTCTAAAGGAAAATGGATTATTTATAGAAACCTTTTGTTTTGCATAGCCTTTACCTGTTGGTGGTCTGCATGCCATAAATGTTCATGGACGACACTCTAGCATATACAGTAGATTATTCATTTGACATCCCTGCGTAATCGTCTGTGGCCTGTATGTTGAAACACCTCTTTGTTCAGTTCCAGGGTCCACCCGTGGCATATGTGCAGCAGATAGTGGTGAAGGCAGCTGTGTCACCGTGGCAGTCAGATCTCCTGCTTATGGATGCCTTCCGCTCCCCGCTTGCTGAATCTTTCCGCATCACAGAGATTGTGGGGAATCACCAGTTCACGGACAGGCAAGCAAGCTTTTAGCAGGGGCCTGTTGTGGTTCCTCAATGGCTATGAAATTCTGCCGCTTAGTAGTTCAAGGTTCTAGATTCAATTCCCAGCTGTGGTGACTGCATTTGGATGGAGCAATGAAGGAGAAATGCAAAAACACGGGTGTTCTTAGATTTAGATTGTAAAGAGCTCCAGGCTGTCAAAATTGGGCCAAACTTACAGCGATTGTCTCGGTATCGTGCCTGTCAATATTACAACTGGCAGGCATCCAACTAAACTCGACTGATCGCGAAAAGTTCTTCCCAACCAGACCGACTTTTCTCAAATGTTCACATTTAAATCCACATGTGAGAGTGCATTTTTGTGGTGTTTCAAATTGATGCTATATATTTAGTGAGTAACATAGTGACCAGGAGAAAAAGGGTGAAGTTATTGCAGCTATTGCTTATAGTATAACCGTTTCTTCATTATTTTTCTTCCCCTTTCACAGGCTTGTGTTCCTAATGCTCTTTTCATCACATTGCAGCAATGGAACGAGGCACACGCTTCAGGACGTGTGCCTTCAAGTGTCCGAGCCTAAGGACAAAGTGGCTGCGGCCTCACTTCCCCAGTATGGCTGCCTCGTTCTGTCACCTACATATGTCTGGAAGCAAGACTACAATACGTGAGTAACATACACAAAGGCAATTGTGACAAGCCTTTGGCAATAGTGCCCATCCACTGGGCTTGTCAACAGATAAGGTTGTATACAACAGGGCTTGAACGTTTATGTGGTGGTGCACTAGTCCTTGCTAGTCATCTATTCTGTAGTTTACCAAAAGCAGAGGAGAGGGAGGTGTCTGTCTGTCTTTAGTGATACTAGTACAATAGGATAGCAACAGTGAACTTGTGAATTAGGAAGTATTCAAAAATAGTGTAGTATGTTTATAGCATTTTCTAGTGCTTTCCACAACACTGAACTCCAGGCCACATGGCAGCCCTTCACTGAAATTAAGCTTTTACGAGGATCTCTCACTACCACATACAGCTTTAGTACCAGTAGTAAATATACTATGCACTCTTTCTTTCTGTTCTAGCTCATCATCATGCACCACTTTTTTTTTCTCTATCTTCCCTCACTTGGTGTGTGTGAGGCAGAGCATGAGAAAGGTTATACACTGCAGCTACATCATTGCATTTAGCGGCACATTTCTGTCTTATCTCTGAGTACCTAGGTATCTGTCATTTTTATCAGCTAACAAAGAGATGGATAGCGGTTGCTCCATCTCCACTCATCTAGTGCTGTGCCTATGCAGCGGAGCATGAGCGAAAATTTGCACAGTATAGATGTTCCGATGCGTCTAATAAGTGGCTGTGCTGAATGTGCAGCGAATTTCTCTCTTGTCTCAGTCTACCAGCCATTTTTATCTTTTGCCCATTGAAGAATATACTAAGTGGTGCCTCCAGCATTTTTGTTTTGATATCTTTATATCTTTCCTTTAGCTTAGTAAACTTGCTGCCTCACATGGTTGGTATGAGCACTGACAGGAATTTTTTTACTACACATGTTGACATCTGCTTAATTGCTCTGTATTTTGCACACATCACATAGTTCACCATTGGAGCATGCACACACGCATGCACACATTCATGCACTCTCTCTCTCTTACAGCACCATTGCATGGTGTGTGCTATGTATAAGCAAGGTTCGGCTTTCACCGCCAAAAAGTTGTCTTTTCTGTCACATTCATTTCTCATTTCCTTAGAAATTTTACATTTCATTTAAATACTAAGGGTTTAGTCTCCTTTATGCCTTACTTATATGCGGTAGTGGTTAAAATTGGAAATCACTTTGCAGCTTCCAGCATGACAGCCAGCTTCTTATGAGCATCTTTAATCAGAAGGACGAGACATCCAATTCATACTACCTGAGAGGTATGGACTTTTATTGTTTTTCTTTCTAATTTGTATTTCAAGTACTATCTGCATCATTGCTTTTATATTTTGTTGTTTCATTGCATGTGGCTAGAGGGTGATTTTGTACTTTGTTGCTGTTTGCAGAGATCCTCTTTGGTGTCCCTTGGAAAGAGACCGGCATAAAGAAGTTCTGTGTGCGGAACAGGCAGAGGGTCATTACTTTCGCCATCACCATAGTCTTGAAGAAGTGGGAGCCCAGGTAACTACATTCTACCTCATCCCTTAACTTTCAGCCTCAGTATGAGAGGACCCTGCATTTTCGTTGAGGTGGGGGGCTGCAAGCTTTCAACAACAAATGAATAAAGAAAAGTATTGGAGAGAAGCCCCTTAGTGGGTGTCTACGCTCACTTCAGGGATTTCATAATGTCTGTGCTACAGAAATCAGTATTGTACAGTTTATCTCACCAGCTTCATGCAGCATAGCAAAAGTTAGTCGACCAAAAATGAGAATTAGGAGTTAGGAATGGTAGGTATCATATACAGGTGTCGACAGCCCCTTGATGATTCTAGTGCATGCTGGCAATGCGAAGGAAGAGCCAGAGTCTGGTGGAAGGCAGCACTTATTCAAGCCAACTGTCTGGCCCCCCTGCTCACGACGCCAGACCTTACACTCACAATATAGCTAGGACATAAGGAACCCTTCGTTATACGTGTAATTTTGTTGTAGAGGGTTCCTACTACAATGGGAAAAAAAAGAAATGTTTTGGGCAGAGAAAGCATGGTTTTCATATTTGGGCTTGCAAGACACCAAAGGCTTTTAGCGAAACCCAGAATTATGATCAGTAGCTCTAGGTATCTTTGATTGCTTTGGAATCTGATGCGGGTCCCAATTGTACCGTGTCTTGTTCTTTTGCCCAGCTTGGTGCACTCCCTTGAAGATAAGCTGCACCAGGCATATCCAGGGCACTCGCACAACTCGTCATCTAAAGACCGGGATCAGCAAGAGATCGTTCATGTCCATTTCCAGTACCAGCACACTCTGGCTGAATTTGTGCCTCTGGGCACGATCTATGTCATCCTGTTTCTATACATCTACTATTCCGTCCGTAAGTACACACCACAGTTTTGCACTAGAATGCTAGTAAGCAGAAACCACCTAGAATGGAACAACAGCCCCTAAAGATTGGTTGGTTTTAGGTTTGAGTAATGCAAAAAAGTAGCATTCTTAACCCTTTGAGGGTCAGAAATGTACATGTACGTCATCCCGAACAGCCACGAGACGGTCAAAGACTTAAATGCATGTCATTGCCTGTATGTTTAAAATGTGCGCCTTTTTCAATCATTTTTCTTGCTTGGCATGTGCTGCCACATTGCGGGAATACCTACATGGAATTTTTTCTGGCACCGATGCCTCTCCGTTTCTTTTTTATGCTTTACTACAGCGGTACACCGGCTGGTTTCGGTTTTGTCCTTCAGCCGGCTCCTGCTTATTTCACCCGCAAATCTGATGGCTTTCTGGTTTAGAATCTTTGAAAAGGTGACGGATTTGTTACTACAGTATCTCGTTTATTGCGTCCTGGTACACGATTACGCCATTTTCCATGCAGGCACTGACTGACACAAACGATGCCGCTGTGGTTGCGTTTCCCGTTTCAGGGACTCTCAAATCGCTTCCCTATCGTTGACGATAAGACGTATTATAGGTTTCGGACTTGTTTTTGCTTTCTGGGCGCGCTCACACTGCATAATTTTCTTTGGTGCACGCACCCGTGCAGTTTGCTTGCGCTTGGAAGTGCGCGCTGGTTTCTTGGCTGCAAAAATGAGTCTAGCGGCAATTACCCCGAATTGCCGCTCGACTGGCACATCGAATTCTGATTCAGTAAATGTCAGCCCGTCATACAAGGCGTTACTTACGATTTAAGATGCAGATGTTTTGATGAGCGGAGCGACATCTCAAAAGTGTTCGTGGCGAGACGATGCTGACTGGATAAAAAGTGGCTATCCTCCCTCCTTGTTCCCGCTTGACGCCACTTTGTGCACTTATTTTTGTACGTCTACGAACTACACAGACATTTATTGCACCGCATAATTTTAAATGTGAAGCATTTCTTAGTGAACTGCAGGCACTTTGAGCGTTTCTATCTGCGTATCTATCTATCTCTCTAGCCGCCTACGGCTGGGTGCTCTCGTGATCACCTCTTTAACTTGGGGTATACCAAAATTAGTATGGAGGGTAAGAGGGTTTGACAAATAGGTCTGGCTGGTCATGAAATGAATAACATCAAAATCCTGTCGTGTACATCGTCAAACCCTTTCCTCCAGACACGTGTGGCACATACCCGTATACCATAGGCCACATACCATGGGCCGCGGTATGCAGGTGCGCCATGGGTGATTGACAGTTTATATCTACCCAGGAACGACGAGAACAGACATTGGTAATTTGAATGTGAGAACGTTAAGAAAAATTTACATCGACAGCATTGACCCGACAAATGCAAAGAATAAATATTAGGGTCCCAGCAGGAATCGAATTCAAGTATTATGCGTGGCAATCAAGTATTCTACCACAGAGCCACGCCAGGTCTCAAAACTGTTTTGGAAAAAGGCCCTGTGCAGGCCTAATGTTGGTGAAACGTCAATTGTTGCACTACTGACTATCTAATTTTATAAACATTACATATTTACTCCTATGATACAGGCGTCACGTCGGGTTAACATCAGTTGTATACTGAAGCGCCATCTACTAAGTTGATCTATGTATTACTATCCAGTGCCATCTTCGCAAGCACAAGCCGTACATATTAGCTTATCGCTGCTGATGTTGGTAATAACCATGTTGCTGTTGGCATCGTTATGCAACTGTAAACAACTGGTTATATAGAACATATGCTACTGTTCAACATATGTCTGTGTGTACAACATTTGTACATATATTTGGTGTCATTTTGTAACGTTTCGCTCAATAAAAAAATTACACCACACTCACCGTCCCTCCATATGCTTCGCATAACATTGATTCCCATGGTACGTGGGATCTGCTGAACTTTTTTTAACAGTTGTATAGGTTTTTTTTTTAGAATTTATCTTGCTGTTACTCTTGAGAAAAATCATGTGTATGTAACAATGCCAACGATTTTTTTTGTTACTTTACGGTCACCCAGAAAAATTTTAGACAATTATTTTCTCAGATAGGTTCGTCTAAAGAATTTAATTCAGCAAGAAAAAAAAAAATACATATTGTTGGGACACATTTCACGAAAAAAATCGACCCTCAAAAGGTTAAATGAAAACAAAATTTTCCCAACTCTTTGTAAATGGAACCAAAGAGGCAACCTCTGAAGGATTTTTCCCAAAAGAGGCACAATCTGAAATACGTATATCTTTGTGAAATGCATCTTCCATCCAGATAGCCATTTCTGATGATGGTGACCAAGTCCTGAGCAGACATATATGTGAAAAATTTTTAACACATAGTATGTACTGGTGTGGACAGCTTCATGGCAAGCCGCTCTTTCAATACGTAGGAAACCTAAAAAGAATCTTGGTAAACAGAAATTACTTAAATGGAATCGCCGCCTAAACAGAACTGCCTCTGATTTGGTTGGCTGTGTACTAGGGTGCTGCACCCCTGTACTATCGGCGTCAAATGAAATGCGAACAGCGGCGAGCATTCGAAGTGGTATAGTGCGCGCCGTCCAGTCATCACCATGGACAGGTGCGAATATGCGCAGTGCTGCCAAACCGGACGTGTGCGCCTGTCAATGGTGATGGCTAGAGGGCATGCACTACACTCAAACCTCATTATAACGAAGTTGCATTTTACACGCAAATAAGTTCGTTATATCCGAAAATTCGTTATAAAGGTATATTCCTAACACTGTAACTATTGCAAGAGTGTTCTTCATTTACTTCGTTATAACCGATATTTCGTTATATCCGGGTTTGTTATATCGAGGTTTGAGCGTATACCCTTGAGAATGCTTGCTGCTGTTCGGGTTTCATTTGACGCCGATAGCACATATCTCCCAGTAAACAAATCTAGTGTAACATGGAATGTGTTCTCTTAGTCCCATAATGTTGATTTAATGAGATTCTACTGTATGTACAAGCAAAATTTCGTAGATCTTACTGTGCACTATTTGACTCTACATGCGCAGTTGTGTGTTATTCAGCCACCACTTGGAGCAAAGGACCTATGTTTTTTTTTAATAGTTCATCAGCGTATTCTCAAAACTGAAACAAACAAAGTGGAATCAAACCCATCCACTGTGCCCCATACCACAGAACAGACTAGCTGCTGTATTCACTTATTTGTGCATATTTAACTATGTTGAGAGGTTGCAGGACACAGTGGCTACACCTTTGCACCTCTTTCTCAGTAACCAGAACTCTTGTATTGTAATGCATTTTTCTGATCCCTCGATGTTATGTTTAACAAGACGTTCTCTCTCTAATGTTGGCTGTAATGAATTTGTTTTTCCTGCTTTTTTATTTTTGACAGAGTTCTTTGTATTTCATTTTTAATTTGATTTATAATGGAACGGTTGGTGCATCTCGTGTAGAGTAGACTGATCTGCTTTGAATTAATGTAGCTTCCTAGATGCAACATTCAACTTATTTGCGGGGTCCTCAAACATTTGGAATTTGGAAGTGATGCTGGTTTTAACTCTTTCGTTACCGCAAGAAAATGATCATTTTTCAATGGTCTCGGGAAGAAATTTTTTTTGTCAGCATAAAAAGTATGCCAACTTGCATTGCAGCACACCCAATTGTGCTTAATGAATGCTCTTTTAAAAAAAATACAAGTTGCAGATGCAAGAATATTATGGAACATATAAAAATCTTAAAGTGTGTTATTTTTGTTACGAGTTGATAAACACAGCAATAAAAAACACTATATATATAAAAACATTCAAAAGGAAGAAAATTCAGAATACATATTTTGAAGATAGATGACCCAGGAATAGTATAAAAACTAATAAATGTTCTATACAATGCCTCTTTTAACATACACAAGAAAGTCTGAAACGAGGTACTGCTTGGGTGATCGTGCCGTGAAGTGAAGCATTTCCTGGTTAAAGTGAGACACAGGTGCACTCATGCACATTTTGTACAAAATATATATATATATATATATTTTTTATGAGAAAAGCCTGCTGGCGTTCCATTATATATGGATGCCCAGAATATCAACAATGCCTATATAAATCAGAAGTCCAACATACTTCACTAGCTTGTCTGGCGTCACCTCCTTCCATAAACCGCTACTCTCCGCATAGGTTGACATTCCGAAATATGCAGCCAAGCATATTTGTATTCTTGGTAATTGTATTGGTCACCTCCGCCGTGAAAAAAGAAAGGAGAATGAAATCGCTCGTGGTCGTAAGATGTCTCGTGCCGCACTGTAGTGTGGGGCTGAGGTGTGCTCCGGGCGGCCTTCTCGGTATGACGAGAAGTTTTGGAGCCAGCGCCAGTACATTGTGCCCGAGCAGTGTGTGGACCTTGCATGTAGCCAGAATAGCTCTAGATTGTGCACAAATCTTGGCAGCTATGCATGCGTGGTGGAGGAGACCACTCGAGGCCGTAAACGAAACCAACCCCGAAAGAGCTGTGGATGTCCCGGGCTGACGCAAAACATTGTCACTGTCAGAGCTTGAAGCTGATGTGCTACCATCTTTGGACTCAAAGCTCGACTACTCGTCACTCAATTCAGGTGTGGTAGCAAGATAATTTCGAGTGGAGCGTGCCCATGCGCTTATGACGCTGCCGTCATGAGAGTGACTAGCGACACCGGATACCATCCTTTGTCGGATTTAACTAGAGAACCGATACCAATACTGCTGGAAACTGGCTGAGAAGGCCACCTCTACACGTCATACATGTGGCGGACCTTCGGAAATAAGTTTTGGTAGAATAAATCTTCCTTGACTCCATACAACAGCTCTCTAGTGAATAGCTGGCGTAAATTTTGGGATATATTACTGCTGGGCACTATCAGATTGCGAAGCTGACACCATAATTTGATATTTGACTTGCAAGGGTTCATTTGATTACAGAACTTTGATCTTACTGGAGCATAACCACGAGCAGCATGCATTTCTCTCAAGTGCGCCAGCCATTCCCACTTTCCCAACAACAGGGGCACATTGGCACAAAAATCTGTCAAAAATCACTGTTGCCAAAGCGAGAAAATTCAGACTGTCTCTGAAAGTTCGGTGGCTGGACTAACGACTAGGAGGTGCTAGGTGCACAACAAATATATCCAACATGCCCAAATCACCGATTCAAAGACGCCTATTCAAATCGATGAATGCTGATCGATTTGAATAGGCGTGGTAACGAAAGAGTTAAATAAAATTATTTTTACCTTAAAGAGGTACCCGTGAAATAGCACAAATGAATAACTCCTCGGGGAAATTTGGCGTTCACTTAAACTGCCATCAAATATCATCTGCAGATGACAATAGTTCAAGTGCCTCTAAGGGAGCTGTATGGCAAGTAATTTCAAAACACAGTTTGGAGTCTAATGGTTTGTCACTTACCTAAGGTCGACCATTTTCTAGTTACGACATCTGTGTGCAAATTTTCAGAACGTTTCAGAAGATGCCAAAAAAATTGGGGGGACCCTTAAGCTTCGCCTTTAAGAGTTGAACGCGATAGCGATATCCTGTCCCTACTGCGTACTTCAATCACTTAGTGCATACTATGTAATGGGTAGTATGCTTTAAACCAGGAGAAATTATGCACGGCAAATGTGGGAAATGTTTTCGAACTTGCTATGCACCCACTACGTGGTGTTAAGGGAATACGCGCAGTAAGGTGTGTGCCGTTTGTAATGGGTGGCTGGCTTTAAACTATAGAATCGTTATGATAGTCACATATTCTGACGCCCGATGGCAATTTACGCTTGTACCACGCAATATTCCTGGGATATTACATGTTATATTGCGACGCCTATATAAAGAACGCTTGCGTTTGCGAAGCATGGAAGTTATTTTCACTGCATTTCCAAGCAGAGGAAGTTATTTTCACAGTATATCCAAGCAGAGGCATGGCTGTGTGGTAGAACACCTGCTTGCCACGCAGACGACCCGGGTTCGATCCTCACTCGGACTCGAAAATTTTTATTATTTATTTTATTTGCATCTTTCTTGATTTTTTGGTCACGGACAAGATGATGATTTTTCGGTCACGGACAAGATGATAATTTTTCGCTCACAGCCAACGACGCCGACGCCGGAATTTCTGCGAAACGAGCTCTTTAACGCTATCGCGTTAATAACACAATGCTGCTTTTCTTCACATTGTCCTAGCTTATCACTGCAGTCTTCTTCTGGTGTGAACGTAAAAGTGTATTTTTCCTTCCCTTCTTTTTGTTGCGTAGGCAAAATAGAGCTGGTGAAGTCCAAGTGGGCAATATCTGTGAGCGCAGTTCTCACTGTGGTTATGTCGCTATTTATGTCTGTCGGACTCTGCCTTTGGTTTGGCCTAAACCCTACACTGAACGGAAGGTAAGTTTGTCTCGTCATATTGCCATGTTCTTGTGTTGTCATTGCAAAAAGCTTAGGAGAAATTTAGTAGTCCAAAATTTTACTTCTAATAATTATTCGCAGACTTGGTGAGCTAGACGCAACCGCCAATTAACTCTCTGAAAGCGAGGCCATGTTAGTTGAACAGCCACTCCAAAGGTAGATCAAATTTAGCTGAATATTGCATCAAAGAAATTTGAAAGACCAGGAGTGTTCATTTTCAGGTAAAGGTTGCACTGTTGATGTTTTTCCATATTTTTCTTCATGTTAGATACATCGAAGAAATAAATGAAAATCCAATCATCATTGATTGCATCTTGCTTCCTTGCACTGTGCTGAGATGGTGGTAGCTTTTGAACTGCCCTGATTAAAAATTAATACCCCTGATTAAGGATTGAATTGCTCTGATTAAGGATTAAGGACCGCTGGTCATTAAGGGTGACTGACTGGATTCCAAGAGAAGGCAAATGTGTTGGGGGAGACAGAAAATTATGTGGGCAGATGAGATTAAGAAGTTTGCAGGTATAACGTGGCAGCAGAAAGCACAGGACCGGGTTGGTTGGCGGAACATGGGTGAGGCCTTTGCCCTGCAGTGGGCGTAGTCAGGCTGATGATGATGATGATTAAGGATTTATGGAACTTCTGAAGTTCATTTTCAACTTTGAACATCTTAATAGACATGTGAAGTGCAAGTTTATGCATTGAATTATCTTTTGTTCTTTTCAATAAAAAACTTTCGTGGCACCGCCTAATTGTAAAAATGCTGAAACAACTCAACAGTAATGGGTGCTCGTACCATAACCATATTACTTGATGAAAGATTTTCCAGTGCCCTTGTTTCTGCTAAAATTTTCCTGATTATTGCACAGTGTTGTGTAATTTTTATTGTGTTACTGCTATGTAATTTTGCAGATGTATGTATATAGATGAATGCATAAAGGCTTCCTCGTAGCTTCTTTTAGTTATGTGCTGCATTGTTTAAGACCATTGCACATTAACAAATGCCTTTGTCCCTCAACAGCCCTCTTGTGTCACCACGGTCATCCTGCCTCCCCAGTGAGATACTGCCATACCTAGTTGTTGTCATTGGCCTGGAGAATATGTTGGTACTCACCAAGTCAGTAGTGTCAACTCCAGTACACGTTGGTGCCAAGGTTCGCCTTGCTCAAGGTGAGTTGACTTTAATCAGTGGACAGTGACCATGTATAAAAATTCACCTAGTCTTATCTGACGTGAAGAAACTTTGCTGTATCAGCTATGAATACAATTCGTTGCTGATTGCAAGGTCAGACAGTGCTGATTGCAAGACATGCTACAGAAGAAATCTCGGAACTCTCTTCATAAATGGATAACAGACTGCTCTTTGTATTACCTATGTACTGTGAGGTGGTACAACTATAGCACAGTAGAGAACCTTGTTTATATGTTAAGAAAGGGCAAAAAAAGAACATGAGATCTGGGAGAATGAACAATCTGTACTTTATAAAAATGATATTGTGTTTCGCCTGAAAGGCGATGCACAACTGAACTTCAATGGTATTTCTTCTAGTACAGACTAGAAACTTCAACTTTATTATTTCTTCTAGTGCAGACTAGAAACGTCCTTTGGGGCTAAAAACTGCCGTCAGCAGCTTGACTGGGCCCGGGAGGCGTTGTACATGACAGCGCGAGAAAGTAAACATTTTGGTACAAAATGGTAGCTATGTATTGGACTACACACAAAATAAGGCTTGTACTTTTACTGACAATATGAATTGTACTCATAATTTGCTTACTAACCAAAGTGTCAAGTAACGTGCTGGAATACATGCAGGGACAAAGTTCACTCTATGATTCTGTACACTTACAGTAACAATGCCGGCGTGAAGAGCGCTGTGAGAGTGAAGCATGCATGCTTGTACCTAAACGAATGTTCCACTCTTCTCCTTACATAAAAATTTCACCTTTGCTTTTGTGAACTTTTCATTCTCATTTCAGGCCTTAGCAAGGAAGGCTGGTCTATAACGAAGAACTTGCTCACAGAATTGCTTCTGCTGACTTTTGCTTTCCTGACCTTTGTGCCAGCAATCCAGGTATGCATCCATCCTGTTTCTCTTTATCTTGTTCTAGTTTTTATATTGACGAGATTTGTTATGGAAACAATGAAGTCTGTTTGATGTTTTAGTAAGATGCTTGTCTGGTGGCAACGTTATTCAATTGAAGAGGTCCTTAACCCTTTATGCCGGGTGTCGCACCCACACATACCGAAATACTCCGAGCCAACAAGTCACAAGACGCGTGCCTTTAATGCCGGCTGTCAAGTACTCACGGGGAGTGTAGCTTTCAGAATGAAATACTCGTGCGCCTCCGTCTTGAGTAATGTATTCAATGCTAGAACCAATTGTTTTGTAGCTGATGGCGGAGAGCGCGAAGCATCGTGCGACAGCTCTCACTTCTTCGTTCTTTCTCGCCTGAGTTACGCAAGTTCAATGTTGGATAATTTTGTTTATTTGGTGTGTACACATTCAGGAGGTGGCACACAACATGTTACATAGTTTTGAAGTGCATTTTTTGTTGCCAGATCCTCATTTCTGTGGCATATCGCGAATTTGCGACATACCTAAAAGTATGCTTTAAGGTTGCATTTTAGATAATTTAACTGCAGAATCAATTAAAGATTGCTATTTAAAGCTGGAAAATGAAAACAGTTTTTATTTTGTTCAGGCGGTTTCGTAATTCAGGCATTAAAGGGTTAAGTGATATCAGCAGCGTACAGGCATCAGGCACTTTAAGCATTAGCACTGTTTGTAGTCTACCGAGGAACCACAGTACAATCTCGTTAAACGAACCTGAAGGGACTACAAAAGTGTGTTCCGTTCAACAAGAGTTTCATTTACTGAGAGATGAAGAGAGTTGCAAAATTCAAGCACGAATCATATTAGAGGTAGTTGTTCCATTTAAGCAGCTGTCGTGTTGAAGAGATTTCCATTTACATGGAATCTTCTGTGCCTCACTTGGATGTTAAAGTACCCCAGTTTTAGTCTCCCTTCATGAATCTCCCGACAGATGTGATACTTTTTTCCTAACAGATCTGTTGTGCGCAGTATACTGAGGTATGATTACAGTGTGTTTCTGTTTTTTTTTTTATTGTCACCTTTTTTCACCACACACAAGCAGCGATCGAACCTGTTGCAGTGCATGCAACGAACTGAGAAGTTTTGAAAGGCAGCAAGATTTTGCTCGTCTTGCCCAACACCACCAACAGACAAAGCAGAGTAGCAGCTGACTCCGAGCAAGCACTTTAGCGATCTCCTTTCTCCAGAAGCATAAGTGTTTGGGCTGGTTGGTTTGCGATTTACGTTGAAAGAGCACAAAGGGGGTGGACATAAGAAGGGGAAGTACAGAAGCGCTAACCATGATGCACTATTTCATGTCCCTTTCTCATGTCCTGTCACTTCGCACCGTTTGTTGTCAGGTTGTACTTCCTTTTTCACACAATTTCGGGAAGGGGAATGACTGTAGGAAGACACCTTACAAGAAGCAACATCGTGCCTCATTTCTTTTTTTTCCCCAGCACATTTGCACGATAGCATCATTAGCATGTCTGCAATGCAGCATTTGAATGGGTTAAATGGAGTCGGCGTGCATGAACGTTAGCGTGCCGAGTGTAATGTTTGGGAAGCTGTAGACTAGCATCTTTATTCTTGGTTATACATTACCTTGGTTTATCTTTCAGGAATTCTGCATGTTCGCAGTCGTCGGTCTGTTGTCGGACTTTTTTCTTCAAATGGTCTTCTTTGCTACTGTGCTGTCTATCGACATACAACGTAAAGAGGTAAGGTCTTGCCCAAAATTTGCTTGCACTGAATGTGTCTGTTGTTTCTTTATACAGTAGACTCCCGTTAAGACGAACTCGAAGGGACCACGGAAATTTGTTCGTCTTATCAGGAGTTCGGCTTATCAGAAGTGCCCTCTTAAAACGACATGCTAACATGCCAAGTGCATCCAAATATGTTTCTTGACAACACTGTATGGGGTAGGCTTGAAATTGGGTGGAAATAACCAGAAAAAGCATTTACTTGGCTCAACTTGATAAAAACTATGCCTTCCAGTAGAGCATTTACGCGAATCTAACGAGCACCCGATTTCGCGGGTTCATAATAATGCTCTTGAATGTATTGCTAACTCATTTTAACAACAAGTCCGTAGCATGGCCCCATGTTGACAATTCGAAAACCATAAAAACTGGGAGAGATAAGCACAATTTTCCTTCAAAGAATGCAAAATTTATTCACCTGGCAGTTCATTTTTTTCGGTGAGCCCGGTTTGCTGGCTCTAATATCACTTCTGTATAAGCCTCGATCGCGCGCCAACAAAGCCAATATACGCTGAGCTGCTTAAGAAAGTGCGAGCTTTTCTTCGAGGTCTGCATATTTTCCTGTTTTCGGCCCGTAGTAACGTTTCCTGATCGACGTGCAGCTGAAGATCTCCGTTCGCGCTACTCACGGTCACAAGCCTCGGGCACACGAAAAAGATGCAACTCAGCTGTATTCGGTGTGCACAATAACCTTCCTTTGTCGTGAGCTTTCATAATGGAAATGGCGCGTCACAATTTGCACTTTACTGGGAAAAGATACGACGCGCACATGCCCTATGCGACACAACGCGAACTGCACCCAACATGTGCTGGGCCGCCATTGTGGGAGGGCGATGACAATGCACCTGACCCCTCTGACGGGAGTGCTAACGTCCGCAAACGTGGTTTCGGTTTCGTGCGCGATTGTAAGGCACAGGAAATTTTTGTTCTCGTTGTCGCTTTTGTTCGGCTTCCCCCCCCCCCCCCCCCCCCCCCCCCCATTTTCGCCTCTACAAAAAGCGGATGAGAAACCCTCGTAAGGGGCCCAAGGTTTTGTGTTCTGCTTTTCAGTTGAGCTCTAGCGGGGGAGCCAAAGAACGTGGGAGAATATAAAAGGACGCAAAAGCTTGGGTTCCCCCAGCCATTGCGTCCCCAACTTTTTGTTGCTTTCTTTGTTGATAAAGCCGGCACTTTCCCCACCCTCATGCTGGGGGTGAGCTGCCGGCTTTATGAGCTGCTATGCGCTGCCTTTCTTTTCCGCTTATCTCGCTCCCTCCCTCCGCGTCACGATTCGCTTCGGGTCTTTGCGCCAGGAAGCGCTTTTTTTTTTTTTTTTTTTTTTTTTTTTTTTTTTTTTTTTTTTTTTTGCTTTCTCCCGTTCGCCTGAAGCCCCACCAAGACTGCAATGTACCTTGCACAGAATCGCCAGCATTGTCGGCCACTGCGACAGTTCGTCTTATCCGAAGAGACCTGTTCGGCGGTTCGTCTTAAGCGGATTTTTTTTGCATTGAGTCTATGGGAAATCAAACAAACGTTCCCGTGTTGTTCGGCATAAGCGAGAATTCGTCTTAACCGAGTTCGTCTTAACGGGAGTTCACTAACTTCATTTCCACCGCATCATTCTTTCACAAGTCATGACATTATGCCAGTTAGATTTGAAAGCTAGGAACATGGAGATAATAAAATATGGATCTAGGGTGTGTGAGAAGGGAGCAAAACTGATTCAAATCAAACTGAGCAAAACTGATTCAAACTGAGCAAAACTGGAATATGAATCACCTGTTTTTCTCCTTCTAGAAGGCTGACTTGAAAAAGGGGAAGTCGGAAGCATCAAACTCGTGGACGGACGATGATAAAAACATCGCAAACACCGATAACAGGAGCTCTGTTGGTGTACTGTACAGATCTCGGTAAGTTCAATGTTTGTGTTTTTGATAACAGATGTGGTTACCCCTTATTCTCTCTAAATTGGTTAGATGGCTTGCACTGTCTGGATGTATTCATCTGCAACAGCAAAGTGTGGGGCAGCTATGAAAATTGGAAGCCCCTCAAGAGGCTGATGCATGAGCAATAAGAATCCACATTAACTTTGAGTTCACTTATCTGTTTGTACATGGCTCTATGTCTCAGTTTAAAAAAAAGCCTTTTTTTAGTAAACCTCTCGAAGTGCATGAACATTTGTCATCTTATGAGTTGAATAAGGGAAGCTGTTCTGTGCTATATAACATAATTTGACAGCAGGCATCAAAAAATGAAGTGATACATCGTGCTATTTGTGTTACGAACTTTTAATCAATGCAGGAAGCTTACATAAACGTAAGACCCTTGTTTGTCGTTTGCAATAAACCATGGTTTTAAAAGAACAGTATGTCAATGAATTCTTCACATTTGCTTCCATTTTATGTCGCAGGCGTTCCGATGGCATTCCTGTGATGCCGTACGGTGCAGGCCGAGCCATGTCTAGGGTGTTTGCCACGCCCACATCTCCGATTTTGAAGCTGCCAAAGCGGCTTCGTTTGGTCTACTTCTGGGCTCGTATGCGCCTCATTCAGAGAGGACTCATGGCAAGTTAAAAAATTTTACGTGGGGTTTCTGAACAGCCAATCTTGTCTTGGACTCTGTACAGCCCTTGACATCATTTGGCAACACTCTAGTGAACAGATGCAAGACACAAGAGCAGTGCAGCAAAAAACAGCAGTTGCAAGCACTTGATATTCAATTTTGTCATGTCATTGTGTTGTCACATGTGGAACCACATGGGCACATCATGGAAAGAAGTTGCAGCCAATTTCTGTTGTTGGCCGATTGAGTACAGTTATACACCCGTAAACATTGCCGATTCGGCAAGATCAGTATATTGAATACAATATGCTAGATCTAGTTTTCAATACATATTACGTAATTTGAAAAACGTTCCTTACTGCCAATGTTAAATGCATCGACACCTTATATGGTAGGTAGTAGGAAGAAAAGAACTTCTGTGGACCTTATGGCATCTTAATAGCTTCAAAAACTGGCTTGTGATCTCAGTAATAATTACAAAACATTGCCGGTACTCAGTGTGAAATGAGACTAAGGGGTGGCTGATATTACCATGCATGCAACTAGAGTGAATTTGCATAAAAGAGGGTGACTTGGGCGTTGCCCGTGGCTATGCAATTGCAGTAACCAGCTGAATGTGCAGGCTTGGGCAATAGGCAAAAAATTTATGCGCAACAAAAACTGGTGATGTGGAGGCAACCGCAATAGATTGTCCTTCGTAACTGTCAAATTTGTCACTCATTGCTGCCGTTTGTTGGAGTCGCTTGAATGTTGCATGTGTGGGATTGAGCTTGCAACAGTAGGCTTCCTGCATCTCTTTCATCCCCTATATGTATAAATTGCAAATTGTGCAGGTGAACAAACAGCACAGAAAACTGATGAAGATGAAGAGAGGTGCAAAGAAGGCACACTTAGCACTGCCTTCTGTGTGTCTTTGCTGGTTTTCTGCACTGTTTCTCTGTAGTACAATGAATAACGAACAAGCCCAACAAGATGTGCTGCAGCTTCTAGATTGTCTTTCAGAGATTCGTAGATGCAGCTGTTTTTTTTAATCGAATTGCCTCATATGCGTGGAAGCTTACACAGCATTGGCCCCCTTTTTTTTTTCTACTTTACCTTATTAATTTGTTCTTGTTTTCGTCCAGCTGGGGCTTGTTGTCTGGGTTGTGGTGCTCATCCAAAGCATGGGAATTGTCACGAAGCTCACCGACAACACTACCAACTTGGGCCCCAACATCGCCGAGTCAGGTTGGTCTTCATTTTGGGAAAATGTATTGACTATGTCTACCAAGCTTTAGTTGGAACATGATGATAAACAGCAGGTTGTCTTTTATTTATTTATTTATTTCAATATACTGCAGACCTTCTCGGTCCAAGCAGGAGTGGTAGTACATAAAATGGTTACAATTCTGTCGAAAGTGACGAACACATTGAAAAAAAAGCATGTTAACAACAGTTTCAAAGATACAGCGTTTAGATCACATGCGAGCATAATACAAAATGTAATACATTAATTTGAACAAAAAATATCGCTGATTTCCTGAGCAAAAGATTCTACCGTTTCACAGTTCACCGCAGATGATGGTAGACCATTCCAGTATGATATTGATGATGGAAAAACGGAGTTTTTATGAATGTCGTTGTGACTTTTAGGCAGACGTATTGTCTTGTTGTGGTTAGTTCTTGAGGAGTGTCTGAGGGGTTCAAGGAGATGTTCTGTTCTGGATATTTTATAATGCTCATGATACAAATGATACAAAAATTTGAGTTTAGAAATTATTCTGCGTTGATCAAGACAACACAGTTCGGCTTTTTTACGCAGAGCTGTAACACTGGTATGCCTTGAATAACTTGAAAACACAAATCGGACTGCTAAATTTTGGACTCGCTCAATTTTTTTTTATGAGAAATTTGTGATGGGGACTCCAAATTATGTCGGCATATTCTAGTGCCGGTCTAATGAGTGTCTTATACGCGGTTAGTTTAACCTCAGGAGGCACATTCCTTAGTCTTCTCTTGACAAACGACAGCTTTCTTTGCGCTTTTGAACAAATAGCCGTTATATGTGGTTCCCAACTTAGGTTGGATGTTAATGTAACTCCCAAGTATTTTACATGATTACTTTTGGTGATTTCCGAATTTCCTAATTTGTATGGGAAGTTAAGAGGCTTTTTCTTGTTTGTAAAACTTATGGCTACAGTTTTCCTTGCGTTCAGTGTCATTCCCCATTCAGAGCACCATGCCTGAATTTTTTGTAGCGAGTGATTAAGATGAACCTGGTCCTCAGTTTGACTTACCGTCGTGTACACGACACAGTCATCTGCGAAAAGCCTTAGTTGAATGGATGGGTCGACGCAAAAAGAAATGTCATTGATATAGATAAGAAATAGAATTGGCGCTAATACGGATCCTTGTGGTACGCCTGACAACTGAATGAATGACTGAATGGATCAAAATATTCTGGTGCAGTGCACCCTTTCATACAGATGCTTACCGGTCACAATAACTCCGAGGAAGCCTTGGAGGAAGCCCTGACATCACAGTCATCATCCTCGAAGGAGCCTCTGCCCAGCCACCATGAGAATGCCAACTTGCACCATACTAATGCACGCCTCTGGGAAGAACTGCCAACAAAGCACTGGACCACCCTCTTTGGCTACTACAACATTTCTGTGGCTGGCAGGTAGGTGACCTGAGAGTGGGCTGCGAAGAGGTGCATGGGAAGCTCGAAGTGGCACATTAATCGTATTCGTTAGCACTTGCTGGGTGATCAGTGAAGCATGGTGTCTTGCAGAAGTGACTGCATTGGCGGGCATGTAATGCTTAACTTTAAAGGGACGCTAAAGTAAAACAATGAATCAATTCGGACTGATAAAAGATTACTTAAAAATTCTACTGTTGTTAATTTCACCATTGTAGGTTTATTAATAGAAGGGAAAGTGAAGGTCAAAGTTACATTCTTGATTATTGTGCCGAAATCTTTGCACAGCGTGACGTCACGGCTTTGAGTGTTTTTTCCGTATCTTGGCCACAGTGGCCCAACAAAATTTGCTGAAACATGATACAGCAAGCCTCTGGTTCTCTCATAGGACAATGTACTTCATTTTTATTGATTAAGAATTATGTAGGCCCTAGTATCTCTGACATCACAGTGAGTTGATGTTGGACCTCCAAGATGGCGCCACCACCTTCATATTTTTTTCATGCATTTTCTTGTTAACTAATCGTCTTCTAATACGGGAAAATTTTTTTTTCTCTTTAGTGCCCCTGAATAGAATCTTTTATTGGGCATACTTATGCCTGCAACCAACAGGTATAACTCTGCTGTGAAGGCAGTATTATTTCTGGTTGAAATGGTGCCATTAATTGTGCACTTTGGATAAATCATTGGCAGTCATTGGAGCCAACTTGCAACATCTTCGTTGACGGTTGACTAGGAGTTTGTAGGCTATGGTGGTGTAAAGTGATCGCAGGGTGTTGCAAGCCTCCTGGAATGTTGCCTGTGCAAGATCCGTCTCCAAAAACGGCCAGCAAGCATTCTTCTAATACTTTGTGAATGTTGTGAGAACTTTCTTATTCAGCTTCATCGATGCATCATTTTCTCAGATAGGCATACATGTGGAACATATATTTAATACCCTGAAGTTGCACTGGCTCTGTGTTTCTGCAAACGTTGCAGCTAATCTTTGTGCTGAATGTTTTTCGTCCAGGTACATAAGCATTCTGCCACCCATCTTCCTGTCCGTGCCAGTACCGGCCAGCAAGGCTGTTGAAATGCGACATGCGGATGACCACAAGACTGTCTTCCATACTAACTGGCGCATCATTCCTAACATTGATGCTGAGCAAGGTTGGTATTGCTTGTTATCTTTAGTGTGTCTGATGTGCTAAGTCTGGATCTATGTCAGCTCCTGCTGAGAATTACTTAGTTAACCTTGTATGATTGGAAACAATTTTAAGAACTTAGGGTAGCAAAAAGTTCACTTATCTGTGAAAGAGGCTAGTTTTTCAATTATGCAGTCCATGCCATAGGCTGTATATGTGTGCTAGTTATAGCCTGCAACATCCCATGCTTTTTTGCTATCAAGACGGAATCACTTCATTTGTTTGGTTGTGTCCATAACATGGGTGTATGTCAAAGTAGAATGGCTTGCAGGAAGGTTTCTCTTAAGTGTGTAGCACTTTATGGGTTCGGCCTGTCATCCATTCGTAGATCTCATGTGGTCAATACACGCCTAAAACAAGGGTAGCAATGCTCAAAACCAGGTTAAAATAAACGAGCAAGGTCTGAAATAATATAATTAACAGAAATAACCAAGAAGCAATTGTGGTAATTTAAAATTGCTAAAGCCGCTGTTGAAACATGCGGCATACACCCGTGCCACGCAAGACAAGGGTGCCAGCACCTCGCCAAGCGAGCGATTGCTCCTCCTATCAGTGCTTCTCCGGTGCCTTCGTCGCTAATCTGAAGGGGGAAAGAACTTGACGGAACTCTCTGCAGATGTGTATCTCAACAGCCGTAACAAGCAGGAAGTCAATAAAGCGCAGCAAAAAGTAGCGCACATGTTGCGCATCAAGTTTGTAGATCTGCCTAACAAGATTTTTCTCGTGCCGGCGAAACCCTACGTGCTTACCTTAAACATTGGCGTCATCTATGGTTCAGTAAACCGAGCAGTGGGAACTCTACGAATGAGAATCACTGGGTGCCCGCGCGTCGCACTTCCGCAGGTTTCACAATAGTGCCGCTGCATTTAGTGCTGGATTTACAACTACACTAATCGCTACACAAGTTTTTTGTTTCTCTTTTTTATAATCAATACTCATTTTTTTTGTATTTTCTCTTCCAGTGCATGAATATATCTGTAGTGCTGTGTTCAAAGGGCTAAAATATGAGGTTAAGGGAAGGTAACAAAAAATATGATCTTAATAGCTTGTCATGATTTGTTCATGGGATATAAAAATTTGAACGGAGGCTCCACTGTTGGCGCTTCAAGTATTGGCCTTCTTATACCCTTATGAGCACATTCCAAGTCTCATTAGGTGGTGCGGTCCATTAATAAACCGAAATCTCTTCTTAATTAACGTAAGTGGCTGTCATCACAGTATTAGTATATACCCTCATATTGATGCTAGTATTGATGCTGCATTAATGGGGTATCGGGGTTGAATTGATGTTCCAGTGTTTATTTGGTATTAATACCACTTATTTTCTCCCTTCTGGCTCCTTCCACAATGTCTTGCCAACAGAAAATGCTGTCAATGGCCTGATGCATCCGGCAAGTCGTGCCGAAGCTACACTTGTTTTGGCCCTGTCCATTCCAACCGTGCTCTTCATCGTGTACCTGTTTGTGACCCTGTACCGATGCATGTGTTCACGCAACTATGCTGAGTGGAGATCCAGTTGGTCCAACCTGTACCAGTCCCGAGACCCTGACACATTTCTTGTCATGGATACCTTACCCCATCGAACTGCAAGGACACAGCCAGGTAACATTACGCTGTTATTGCATGATACAGTCAACGCTCGTTACAGTGAAGTCACTTTATTCATATTGATTTTATCAAAGAAGTGATGTGGTCCTGACTTAAGCGCGCGTTTTAGACAGGATGATTCAAAGCTCGTGGGTCATTGTGGAAGGCTGAATTAGCAAAAGTTGGGATTTAGAGGTGCCGGAAATATGGAGTGCCACTCATTAACCGTCAGTACACCTTTTCATGAAAAACAAAGGAGCTTTGAGATGATAGGCCCTAACTTGCATGCTGTGGTAACTGTTGCAGAGAAGCTGATTATTCAGCTTATGGGTCTCAGGTAACCCATAAATGTACAAGTGCAAACCCATATGTGGAGCCCATGTTTTTCCAGGAAATTGAGTACATCATCACTGAGGACAACACGATAGTCAGCACTGATCTTGGAGGTGACGTCAGGATCTGGGACTCCAATACCGGAGAGTGCATCAACATCCTGAATAGAAGGAGGTGAATTTGTCAAGCTGTTCCTTTCTTGTACTGCCAACTTGTTCATAGAACATTTTAGCAGTTTTAAGTTGTCATACCATAATCAAAATGAATGTACATTTGAGACGCATGTGTAGCTGCAAGGTAAGGTTGTGTAGCATTGCTAATTTTCCATGCGCTCTAGAAAGAGTTGCACCCTTTTGGGCATGTTTTTGTCACGCAACAACAATCATCATCTGGCCTGCTTATGTTTCCTTGCTTTAATGTCACTTCTCGCAAAATGGATATTTGTTATCAATGCGACGTAGCATTCTTACTTGGAAAGTAGCTAGCGCAGAGCATGTATGAAATGATATGCAAACAAGCTCAATAACGATTATAGTTATGCGACAGTAAGACTCCTCAAAAGGTGCAACCATTTTTCAAGTACATGTGAAGAAGTGTAGCGTCATGTAAGGAGGGTGTGTGGAGGGTGCCGTGACACTCTTTTTAGCATTTGCATGCCACCACATGTTGTAGTGGCTGCAAGATATTGTTAATTTCTTTTTCCTGCTACACAACCTATTATTGAACGTTGCTAGTGATGGTCTGAGACCTTTTCAGTTTGCCGTAGATGTTGCTTTCAAACTTCTGGCAGCAAGAATTTGTAGGCAGTTGTGCTTAAAAGAGAAGTCAAACATCTGGTTTAGAGGTTCACGTTCACTCTTCATGGCCTGTCCCTTGCAGAAGCAGATTGAGAAGACCAAAACAAGAGAACTACACGCTGCGTGCAAGTGGCAGCTTCTCTTCAGATTCCACATATGGCTCATCGCCGACAGATTCCTGCGATTTCGGCCTCAGCAGCCAGGTTAGCAGAGAGCACCCACCCGAATTTTTCGTAGGGCAGAGCAGCCCCGCTGGCCTCTCGCCTGGAGTTGCACCTGAGGACATTCGCAGCAAAGGATATGACTTCTCAAGGCGAGTATGGCAGGACATACTATGTATATACTGCCTAAGTGCATAGAGTTTGCTTGTGTGCTATTATTGTGGCACGGACGCATTGTTGAAATGTTACTAGTATTGGCTGGGTGCAAGATCTAGCTGAATAGTATACCAGTTTCTTCCCTCAGTGATCCGTCTTACAATGTTATCTAAGACTGCAGTGATAAGGTTCAAGTCATGGTCAATTGGTGTGTGACACTGAAAGGATGAACCAGTCAAAAGGACGAAGGACACTACAACTGGTCCAGTTGTTGTGTGGGCTACTCCTCTCCTTTGTCCTTAGTTCTTTTTGAATGGTTCATTCCTACGGCAGTGATAACTGCAAGTTTAACTCAAGTGCATCCTCATTGCTTTAGGTAGTTTGGTAAACGCAACAGTCTGCGATTACAGAACGAAATGGATTACTTTTCGGTTACCCTTAAGGTGCTTTCACATAGGGCAACAAGTGACCTACGTTGTCTGCAAGCAGCATGTTGTTGGCAGTTCTGTCACAATAACCAGCAATAGCTGTTCAGCTACATGTTCATGTAGGGTAGCATATTGCTTATTGTTTCCCTCTTCCAGGACAGTGTTGTGCTGCTAAGCACGAGGGCACTGCAGCTGTATTTAATGTTTCTAAGTTGTTTGTTACAGGTCTGCCAACAATGAGGGTGTTGTCGTATGTATGAACTGGCAGCTGAAAATAAGCTCGTCTACTGTCTTCGTGATTCCAGGTTTGTTACACCATACTTGCAAATGCCTTCATCACCCCGGGAAGCTGATGATCGGGAGCCAGCCATGCACCAAGTAACGGAGTCGCTGAGTGCCGGGGATGAATCATCTCTGGTGACGACAGGGGGAGGTGATGCACCTGGCAGGGGATCCAGCCACTCTGCAGCAGCCAGCGTAGAGTTCCAGCCTATCTGGTGCATGGGCTGCTACAGCCACTGGCTCGTTGTCGGGTGCCAGAATGGCCGCATTGAGGTCAGAGCGCAGGTCTTGCCTTCCTACTCATTGCAGATATTAGGCAGAGTTAGCTTCAGTATGACATAATTGGTATGAACGAAAGAAGGCGAATTTTTTTGAGGGGTTCGTTTCCTTATTAGACACAACCCAATGAATCCAACAGAATTGCCAGGAAAGTGTAGGGGACATTAATATACAGTTGAACCCCTTTATAAGAGGCATGCTCCGGGCAGCAATTACCGTATATACTCGCATAATGAACGCACTTTTTTTCCCGAAAAATTGAAGCAAAGTTGGGGGGTGCGTTTATTATGCGGGGTAAATTTTACGAAAACTTTTTCGGGATGAGCAAAAAATGCGGTAATGCAAAAAAAAAAGTTGGGTAGCTTAACCTTTCGCAATTAACGTACGCGCACACTGTTTGGAAACAGCTTCTTTATTGCACTTCACTCATCTTCGGTGGTTGACGGCGCTATCTTCTGCAAGCTGTGCCCGCGCACTCCATAAAAGCGTTTCGCGGCTTTCTTTTTTCGCGATCTTTCGTTTAATCGCGACAGTGGTATCTGCTGTGATCTTGAGAGGCGGCCGGAAGCGTACGCTACGACGCACCGACGCACTTTGCAACGTGGCATACTCGCGCGACGACGACGTTGACATTGCAGCAATCTACCACCGAAGCATCAAAACAAACCGTCGCTAACAAGCTTAACGACAAAATACGGCCGCTGCCTCGCTCTCTGCGTGAGATGTGACTGTAAAAAGGTAGCTTACATCTTGCGTTCCTTGAAGTACGCGCGGAAGAGCAAATTGCAATCGAAGCGAGGATGAGGGGTGCCACCATGTAAAGCTGTATTCACACGACGGACGTGATCGCGGACGAATCAGCCATGTGACATGTGATACGATTCGGACAATTCGGATTCCTCCGCAGCCAGCATTCACACGACAGGGGAGAATTCACGCTAGAAGTGAGGATTTGCTCCCCGAGGATCCCGACTGTGATTTGGGCCTCCGTCGTCCGTCGTTTCACGATCGCTCCACGCGGACTGAAGCGGGGACGCGGGAACGGCTGACGTAGTACGCAATCTGCAGGCTCGAATCGCGATTTCGTCCGTCGTGCACGCACTTTTCTTGGCGACAAGCGAATTTTTCTGGTTTTCCAGAAAACTGTGACATGCCTGCGACGGCGACGGATGGCCCTTCGCGACAGAAAATCCTGTCGCCTCGCTCGAAAATCGCGTGCATGTGGTTAGGCCTCAAAGTTTCGTATTTGCAGGAAGCGACCGTTCGTTGGCGCGGGCAGTTTTGTGACCTTCGCTCGCTGTGGGCTTGTGAGCAGCGATGTCTCTACACTCGCAATTCGGATTTACACTCCCTCCGCTAGAGAACACTCGCTGTGGCGCACGGATAATTCAAAAAGACAGGGGACGTGCCGCGCACAGACAGAAAGAAAAACAAGGAACTGCGCGCGGCAGCTGGCGAAACGGGGGGAAGGGGGGGGGGGTGCGAACCGAGGGGAGGTCAGGGAGGTCGGCGTAATAAAAAACGGAAAAGATCAATGGGCAAGGAGGCGCCACTTTTCGGTTCGCGGGGCTGCAGCGGTTGAATGTAGGGGGTGCGTTTATTACGCGGGAGAAAAAAAAAGAATCAAAATTTTGACGACTGAAGTTGGGGGGTGCGTTTATTATGCGAGTGCGTTCATTACGCGAGTAAATACGGTATTGCCTTTTATATGAGGTGTCTGTTATAAGCAGGGTACCACGTATGCATTTTCTTATCAACCCGTATTTTATTGTAGGCACACTGGTGTCTCTTATACCCATTTGTCTCTTATATCAGTGCCTCTTATAAAGGGGTTCGACTGTAGTTGTATTTTAACTGTAGTGTACTAATTGTGATGTAAATTGAAATGAATTAAAGGGGATGAAAAATCTCCCTTTCTGTCTGTGGGATCCAAACCCACAACCTTAGAATTACACGTCCGATACTCTGCCAATTGTGGGTTGGTTCCACCGACGGAAAGGGCGATTTTTCATCCACTTAATTCATTTCAATTTATGTCACAATTACTACAGTACAGTTAAAAGACACAATTAACATCTCCTATAATTGCTTTCATGTCTTAAGGTGTCCATGTGCAGTGTGTAGGTTCAAACAGATTGATTGCACTGCTCATAAAATAATGGTGTTCCTAACACCTGTTATTCAGATAGGAAAATTAAAGAAGGTGTAGTGTGCGCTTTATGCTTAAACTTCGCCTTCACATAAGGCTTCAGAGCAATGCACTTTCACTTTGCCATGATCAAGACATGGAAAAATAAGCGTGTTCCTCATTGCTACAATATTGTACTGTGCTTCAAAAGACACCAACTACGTTAGTTATGATTAATGAACATACTAATACAAGCAGAATTTTTCTGAACTCATGCTGGGTAAAAGCTTCTTTGAAAGCTTTAATCCTCATCTTGTGCTGTTAATAGGGTACACTCTATATTCTTTTTTCGCAGAAGTCTGTAATTTTTGGGAGGTGAATTAGGTGAATACTACAAAGCTTGGGTTTGTGTACAAGAAACATAGTCCTAATGCACTCAAAAAATGTTGCGGTGGCTCAGGTTTGCAGATAGAATATTGTGACAAAAGAATTTTCAATCAAAGAGACAGTTGCGCGATGTCTCGTTTAACATGTGTGACAGTTATTGGTCCAGTCAATGCGCACTACTGCAATGTTGGCACTCCATCCACCCAAGTTGGACATTCCTTCTGAACACATTGTTTACCTCTGCCTCATTCTGTACTTTCCAGGACTTTTGTGTGTCTGTATTCTTTAATGTAATAGATGTTGCACTAACTAGCCACATTCCCTGTGCTCATGTTGTCTAAATAGTAGACAGCTCATATATCCGTGTTTCAACGTAGGTTTACTTTACTGTTTCTTTTTCCTCTTCGACAGCTCTGGCACATGCCTACAGGTCGCCTTTGTGGTGTGTACACAGACAACACAGACGGAGTAACAACAGTCACAGTTTCTGGTCACAGGCAAGATGACTTTTGATTTCCTGATTACCTTACCTTTACTCTCATATTTTGTGTGCATGTTTTTATTAAGTTCCACATGATAATGTGACAACAGCCTATTTGCTTATCTACCGTATTTACTCGAATCTAGGCCTGATGTTTTTTTCAAAAAAGGGATGTGCGAAAGTGGGGGGGGTCGGCTTAGATTCGAGTACCATGGTTTGACCGCAGCCGCCACATACTGTCGGCCGCAAAAGTTTACGGTATCTGCAGCGCGTGTCGGAGCGACGTAAAACTGCAGCGCTGCGTCACCTACCGTGACGCTTTTCGAGGCTATCGGCCTCAGCGACTAGCGACGGCGCGTTTAGATAACGCGCCTTTTCCGGATCTTATCGCAGAGGCCGCGGCCGATATCCTCAACACCCGCCGCATCACGGTAGGTGACGCAGCGATGCAGTTTTTCGTCGCTCCGCCACGCGCTGCAGATCTCGCAAACTTTTGCGGCCGACAATACGTAAAGGCCCGGCCACGCTAGCGGCATGACGGCTCGCCATGTGCCCATCTCGGGCTGCCGTGTGCAGGTGGTTCTGCATGCGCATCCGAGGTACTTTCGCGACATCCTGCGGTAGCGTTGCACGGCGACGGTCGCTCAGCGGCGGAGTGGTGGTCCCCATGGCTACACAGGCGGACCGCGTTGTCTGCTTCGTACTGTCCATTGTTCCGAAATCTCGCAGTCCTATACGTTCATGCAGCGAGTGTTGTCGAGCCGGCCGGCAAGATTTCACGCCGGCAAAGGTGGATCGTGTCACGTGATACGTGATTGCGGTGCCGGCGATAACCGTGCCCTTTGACACCCCCTCCTCTCCGCCTCTCGCGTGCACGACAGGCGCGGGCCTGTGCGGGCGCAGTCAACGGGCGCGGAACGCAGAGTTCGCCGTTTTCTGAAGTTTAGTGCAGTCGCATTGGTAGAGTTCTGGAAGTGTCGCGCCTTAACCACGTGCTCGCCAAACGCTTGCACCACATGTGCTTTTGAAGCGATGGCACCAATCAAATGGTGCCACTGCAGCGTCGTTTTGCACGCGGATAAAACTTCAAACCTGCAAGCGCAGCACGAGTTCGGCGTGCACGAAAAGAATGTGCGCTACGGAGTGCGCGCTTATGCAATAAAAATGCTGGGTTTTCTGCCGATGAAACGGCATTTCTTTCATTCGGCCTGCATTCGAGGTAAACTTTTTTTTTTTTCTGGCCTTGCGAATTTCGGGGGTCGGCCTGCAATCGAGGGCGGCCTAGATTCGAGTAAATACGGTACTTTGCTTACTTTTTCATCAGGGGACTACAATGTTATCATTAGGTGCACATGTTTACAAGCTGGCAAGCTTTTTTTTTGTTGACGATAGTGCAAACAAGACCACCCCTATTGAAGGCATACGCCAATAATTTTGCATCAAAAGTTGATGGGAGAGGTTTCAGATTGGTACATTCAGTTCGACAGGTTTCATGGAACCCAGAAAAAGGTGTGGACTCTGTTGACGGTACCCAAGGGTTTGGTGGAACCTTACCTGGAAGTCACAGGATGGCACCATCGTTTAGAGCAGGGGTCGGCAACCTTTTCTGGCGGAGGGCCAAGTTACATGACGCCGACACAGCGGGGCGCCAGACGGCAAATCGGGGAGGGGGGGTGTAGTTGTAGGCTGATTTGCAGGCAAAGAAAAAATTCCACGATTATCACGTTTTTCTTGTGCACGCATGTCACAAAGTTGCAATCGAGCATGGGTAACAAGTAGGCTTGTGCGAATATTCGAATGCTTCGAATATTCGAACGAATGTTGCAGTATTCGAATTCGCTTCGATTCGAATTTAAATTATTGAAAATTTCGAATTATTCGAAACAAACGAATAGATGCATATTAATCCGCATGTAACCTCCTGTGAAGGTGGTTTCACTGCAGTGGAGGGGTGCTAGGCCGTGAAAGCACGTATCCAGGGGAAATCCGCACTGCCGCGAAGCCCCACTTCACGGTTAAATGAAGAGATTACCCTCACATCGATACATTTTTAAAATTTAAAAGCTTGTTATACAGACTTATATACTCTAAGTATAGTAAATTTTATGATGTAACATATTTTACAGGTTATCGCTTGCATTCTACTGAAATTCAAATCCTGCTTTTATTCAAAGTTGTTTCCACTTCCTCTGAAGCAAAAAAAAATGGCATTTGCACTGGCCTTGTTTCAATTTTTTTAAAAAATATTGTGCAGGTTAGTTAGGTCATGACAAATATGCCCATTTTACTTTATAATATGTGATAGATACTATTCGAATTCGATTCGAAATTATTTTGACCAAAATCACTATTCGCTTCTAATTCGCTTCGAAATCTAAAATTCACTATTCGCACAAGCCTAGTAACAAGCGAAAGTGCCATTATAGGTCAAGACTGCCACGTCGGCTCTCAGGATAGGAAGTGAAAAGGGAGGGGGGAGGGGTTTGACGTCATACCGAGGGCCGCATAATACTGCACCGCGGGCCGCAGGTTGCTGACCCCTGGTTTAGAGCATCTAATTCTTGTGGGAAACGTGTTTTGTTAAAAACATATTTTGCTCCATTCCTTGATTTTGACCAGGCAGATTGTGGCTTACATGTGCAGAATCATCACATCAAGAATAAGTGGCATTCTGGAGTGCTGGCATCTTGAAATGTATTGTGAACGGCGGTCATCTGATGTGGGAGGAGGTGAGAATTGCCTTATTTTCTTTTTTTTTTCTCTTGCGAAATGTGTTATCATATTCTATGCATGTGGTGTGCCTAACTCTGTTTATTCCTCTTAATAGCAATTACAATATCAGCTACTTCCATTTGCTTTGTAGTCTGCACTTCTCTGTTCCGTTCTCTTAGCATTACACCTTTTCATTCCATTGCATTTTGTGGGGTCCTCACTTTGCACGCTTCTTAGTCGGCGTCAGAGTTTCTGCCGCATATGTTGGCTCCAGTAAGATGCAAAGATTATATGCTTCTCTTTTTAAAGACAGTGATAAGCTGCCGTTCATGACCTGGTAATGCCTTTGCTAGGTATGCATCCCAACTCATTTTTATCCAACGTTTCGTGAAAGAGGCTGATTTCACATATACAGTAGACTCTTAGTAAACGGAAATCTCTTAAATGGAATTGCTGTTTAAATGGAACTACTGCCTCTGAATATCATTAGTTTCATACCTGAAGTACTGCAACCCAGTTCATCTCTCAGTATATGGAACTCCTGTTAAATGGAACACATTTTCTTGGTCCCTTCAGGTTCTGTTTAATGAGAGTCTACTACTGTAGTGAGCGGTGTTTGCAAGAATGAGGTTGTTATAGATCATGGGAGCAGTGTGGCTCACAGAATTTGACGTTGGAGGCTTCTTAAGAATAACTTTTAGAGTTATGTCTGAATTTACACTCTCTTTTATGTTTTCAGCTTGGGAGAATGGCGATGTTCAAGCCAAATTGGTGTGGGTGAACAGTGTGCGTGCCCACACTCAGCCTATCTCAGTCGTCTGTGTTGAAGGTGGACAGATAGTGACCGGCAGCCTGGATCGCCTGCTAAAGGTTGGAACTTTTTGAGCACCTCCATATATTTTTGCAGATGACCTACTGATGTATGCATTGTTTGTAACTTGTGAGCATGGACTCATTTTCTTGAAGTACACGCAAACCTCGATATAACGAGCACGGATATAACGAATTATCGGTTATAATGAAGTAAGTGAAGAATAGTTTTGTCGTAGACACAGTGTTACGAACATTCGTTTATAACGAATTTTCAGATATAACGAAGTATTTTCGTGGCAGGTGTGACTTTGTTATAATGAGGTTTGAGTGTAAATTCACCCAGTGCTTATTTTTTAATTTTATTGATCTTGGAATGGGCGACACAAACTAAAAAGCATTTCAGCTAACGTTATGCCTTTTTGTACACATACAAACTAAAGTCATATGTCAGTCTCTTTTAGGATTTTTATTTTATCTTTGCCAACATATATCTTGGTAAATTGCAATGACATTGGTGATTTGTCTATGTTAATGAGTCTGTTTTTTTATGCATGGGTCACGCAGGTGTTTCGCTGCGACACAGCCATGTGTGTGTATACACTTCATGGTCATTCGGGAGGCATCTCTGCCATTCATGTTGAAAAGGTGAACATTTTTTTTTTGTACAATGCTTGGTATTCTTTTATGTTTTCACATTGTTGTATGAGCTGAAACATTACAGCAGGTTGTTTCCTAACTTTTTGCAATGTCACTCTCTGCAATCTAGAAAAGATAAAAGGCCTTTTGCGGCACAATTTGGCATTGGCAAGTTCAGCGGTGCAGTTAACTTTTATGCGACAAAACGTTATCGTGATACACAGGGCACGCACTAGCCGGTAGGCATAGGACGAACCACTACGGCGGTCAGCGAATGCATTAGGCTCTATGGGAATCTGTTGGGGATTTGTCGGAACTAAGTTTTAACCGTTAATACGTTTAAAGCTGGCCCTGGTTTGACTGTAGTAGGCATTTAAAGCATGCTTGGGTAATCTGGAGCTCAGTAATGTGTGTTGTTTAGAACTTAATAAGCTTTTTTCTACCTTTTTTTTTTCTGCCTAAATGTGGAGTGCACAAGTCGGGCTCTAAGTTTTCGTAAATGCGCATTGAAACATACCAGCGACTTTGTATACTTGGTACTTGAGCTGTAAAGAAAAGCTTTCTAGCATTCTTGCTGTGTTCCTTTTGATTTTCAACTGGTGTCATCAAGGTAGGGTTTTCATGATTGCTCTTGTTGTGACGTGCAACAATATATATTGTCCGTACTGAAAGGGATTGACAACCGCCTGGGTTACGATCAGTGGGTGTTGTATTGTTGCTGAACCCTATGACAGTGTGCTTGGCCTACCTCACTTAAACATAATTGGTGCAATTGTGCTGCTAAATACGTCAGGTGAACATGGGGATGTCATGCATTGTGCAATGAAAAATGGTATTTGAAGTTCATGAACGTTGAAAACAAAAATTTTCTACATCACCCTGGTAGCAAGACGACTAAGCTTCTGGCTGATGTGCTATTTCTTTATTTAAAATAAGTGTTTTCTCTCTCTTTCCGTCTTCCTTCGCCCTCTCCAGTTGGGCAGGGTGCTTTGAGTGCAATCATCTTTAACATTGTAAAGGCTACAGTATAAGGGAAACCTCAGCCACAGCACACTTGAGCGCAGTGTGTTGGTACTGCATCGTGTATTTACTCCGCGGTAACTGAATCTATCAGCCTTGCAAATTAAATACATCTATATGGCTGAGATGATGAGGCCTCATTTTCTGCCATCAGTGTCTTCCACGGTCACTGTCTAAATAAGGCATTCTGTTGCCAAGAATGATGATGCTGATTTGATTTTTTGCCTTGGCAGCCATATCTCAGTGGAAGTGTAATGCTGACACGCTCGCAGTGGCCATGTATGTGACCTGAAGTGGTGAAAAACTTGCAGCACGTTTCTGCAGCATCTGTCAGAATGCAAAACTCAGCTGTAGAAAACACAAGTTTATTGATCATCTTAGTGACCTTATTGTTAAGTGGCAGACCGCTTTGTGTCGCACGAAATCGCTCACATTTTTCTGTGTGCAGCCGGGTGCCTCGACAGCGGTGAGCGGGTGCCAGGATGGCCTGGTGTGTGTGTGGGACCTCATGACTGGCACGTGTGCCTACAGCCTGACGGCACACCGGGGGGCCGTCCTGTCACTGCGCACAACTGGTCTCTACCTGCTCAGCCTGGGATCAGATTCTCGTCTCCGCATCTGGGACAAGAGCCAGGGTCACCTGCTGCACACCCTCTACCAGGCAAGATTTGCTGTTGTTGTTTGGCCCTGCAAGAGTGCCACTTTATTTTCACACCTTTCATAAAGAGTTCTTGCAAAACATTTTACCTATGACGCAGAAAGTGTTTGGCATTAAAGGGCATTCCCTCAGTACTCTTATTCAACAAAGTGCATTGAAATTTTTAAGTGCTCACAATCACACTCTCCGACTGCCATGTCTTGATGGCCTTCTTTTTGTTGATCGTACGGATCTCAATTCTGTGCACTGCACCTGCCCGCGTATCGTCAGGCTTAGCTCTTATATCTATATGACCTCATCATCATGGAATCACTTTGCCCGTTTTGGAGGCCATAGAATTGGTGCTGTAGTGTCATTTTCTGCCACCAGATGGTGCCACTGTATCATCAATGATAAGATTCATGAGCATATTTTCTCAAAAGGTTGATTGACAGCCATAATTTTTATTTTGGAAATGTTAACATGCCACCTCACAGTGACCTTTTCTCAGACCCTCAAAAATCATTTTCGAAGCGGAAAAATAAAAGTAACAGCGACTCAGCGTGTGGAAGGACAGTGCAAAGAAGAGACATAACAAAAGACGCTGGACAAAGCACTGTCCTGGCACTTGCTGCTGACTCCTGTTTTTTTCCCCATTCATGTAGTACCAGGCTAGTTGGGTTACCAACTAGCCTGGATGTGTGCCATACTAACAGTAAAACATTTGTTGTGTGATGTTTCCATATGAGCACTGCAGCCATTACATGCATAACTTTATCATAACACAATGTATGATGAGTTTGTAGCTCTAAGGAAACCAGAGATGTAGCTTTAACTGATTGTATATAACGCTACATGTACTTTAATAAGTTGCATTCTTTTTCACCTTCCATAGGCAAACACAATTTGCAACACAATGGCACTTCTCTCAGAGACCATCGTCATCACAGCTAAAGAAGTAAGTGCAAAAATGTAGTGCTTGCAGAAACTGCATTGTAATGCTTAGACATTTTCTTAGCTTGTCGTGATCGTTTAAAGACTAAAGCATGATATTAAGTTGTGCTATAGTATTTCCAAACTACGCTTCTGCATTAGTGAAATGGCCAATCATGACATACATGTAAGCATGCTTCTTAGCCCTCGTGTGATTGCGTAAACTTAAGCCGCAATGCTGGCTCAGTTGTCACATTGCACGCCTGCTGACCCTAAAGATACGGGTTTGGTCCCAGCCGCAGTGGTCGCATTTTTATTGAGATGAAATGCAAGAGGACTGTGTACAGTTCAATGTCAGTGCTCATGAAAGAACCCCAGGTGGTCGAAATTATCCGGAGCCCTCCACCACGGCATCTCTCATAGCCTGAGTTGCTTTAGGACTTTAAACAACGTAAATTGTGTTAACTCATTCGTATTAAAAATAGAGGGTGTGCGAATATTCGAACTTTCAAATATTTTTGAGATAGTGTTTGCTATTCGATTCGCACTGAAATATTGCTATTCGAACTTCCAGAAAATAAATGTGACGGTTTATAATAATGGGAAATCAGCATGCAGCGTGCTTGTTCATGCGTTTTGGGGTGCCGGCGTGCGAAACTGCTAGACGCTTCCACCAGCACTTCGAGCGGTCACTGCTCAACGAGCTTAGCTGGGGGGGTCCGTTGCTGATGCGTAAAATGCCCATACACGGTTCTGAGGAGCCAGCGGGCGACGCAATTCATCGCTTGTGACGAAGCACATTGCGACTTCTTCGCTTTCGCATGTCCGCTAATGCGATGTCTTTCTTCGCAAAGTTCGGATTCTTCTAATACCAACAGCGCCATGAGCGGAGTTAGCCCTGCCACGACTCCGAGCAGTAAGCTTGGTTGCGGTGTGCATGGCCGCGGTTCCCGATGTTTTAAAGTACTTCAAGCTCGATCGCAAATACAAAGAGCCATCCCGCAACGGTCTTCATCACAAGGTCCGAAGTGCCGATAAGCAGAACCTCTCACCGCCAAGACACGCGTCTGCAGTGTTTGCGACGAGCACGGCACCCTATCGTAATCTGATCTTTGAGGTTCTGCTAGCATGTGCTAAACTAAAGCATAATTATACTTGAGTGACCATCAAGCCGTGCACACAGATCGAGTGCGAACGCATCATTAAGTATAGTAGACAGGCGTGACCGTGTGACGCGCAAGCAGAAGACGATGCTCCCCCGGAGCAAGGATCGGACCAATGGCGACGCGTGCTCGAGCAACGAGGCGGACGTGGCCAATCGAAGGTCTCGAAATGAACTTTAAACATTTGTTTTTTGTACTCTTGTTCTTAATTGAGGACCTAGCTGAAGTGGGAAATTTGACAACGGAAGAATGCTGTTTCTGATGAGCCCAATATGGTGGCCTATAATTTTTCTTAGAATATAATTTAGAATATGGTTAGCGATCCTCCGCAGCTTTTCTTCTGTAATTTCACTTCAAAGTATTCGAAAAAATATTTGAGAAATATTCTAAAATTATTCGATTAGATTCGCACTCACACTTTATTATTTGAATTAGCTTCGCACCCGAAATTTTGCTATTCACACAGCTCTAATTAAAAGTGATTTGACGTTGTTAGTGCTTGTGTCAACAGAGCCATGTTGCATGGGTTCAGTGTTCAAGAGAGTTGCTTGTTAAGTACTGTGCAAATTCGTTCATTAAGGCCACGGTCCTGTTCATTAGGTATGTTGGCGAGGTTAGTCAGTAAGTGAGTAACATTGTACGCAATAAACATAAAAGTCAGCGTCCTGTTGTCTATCGACAGTAACAAAAAGCTACAATGACACAGTAATAATAATAGTTGTTTGGGATGAATAAACTTCTATTACGTAAATGTTCCTCACATTCTACATGTTCATTCTCTCTACAAATATTTGGGATCACCTCGAATTCTTAGCTGTCCTATTATGCTTCTCCTGTTCCTACACCACTCAATTGCAGGATCACCTTGTGCTGTGGGACATAAATCAGGGCGAGGCAGTGCAAGTGGTGATGCTGGGACCGGGCGACTCGGGCGTGGCTGTTCACCAGGTGCACTGTACCTCGGACGCAGTGGTGTGTGACTATGGCCACAGCCTGTGTGTGGTATACTTTCCAGCACTGAGCACCAAATTTGACTAATAGACTGGGACTGGGAGAAAAACCCTTTCACCAAAGATCTCGTCATTAGGCTGGAGACAGCCAACAGTGGCCACAAAATGGAGACCGTCGTCGACAGGCCACACTGTCAGCACGAAAATCGTATTCCACGTTTACACCACTGGCATTAACTCGTGGCTGAAACTGCGGTTGCCTTTTGTTTCGCCTGGGCCGAATCAGTATTGGCAGGCATCTACTGGGAAGCCAAAAGTCACGAACTTGCCGAGAACGGTTGCAAAGTGCACAGGTCAACTCCCCATCTGCAAGGGAACGGCATTCACACTGGGCACACTGTCAGTGTGTGCCACATGGACGACTGCACAGCGCACATCGCCGTCTCATTACATAATTTTTATGCTGACAGTGGAGGTTCTGCCTTTCTCATGGTTTGGGTCTCACCTCGTGCCCACAAACTGGTGCTGGCAGTGTCATACTCACAGTTCTTTGCAGTCCTTTGTGAGTGTACTGGTCACTGTCAACCACACCCTGTGTTGGCCACCACTGCAGGTATCACCATCATCTTCATGTATGTGGCCTCGTGTGGCCCCGTGTCATCGCTGTGTCGGTGTTTGTTCATCTCTCCCTTCGTGCATCTATGGACAGCAGTGAAACGAAACTGCACTTGGTGAACTTCGACTGCTCTTGAAAGTACATCAGGAGTAAAGCTTTCGCGTCAGTTTTTGAATGGCTTGAATAATTGCGAAAAAAAAAAGATATGTTTGGTCTCGTGACTGCTGATAGCTTTTTTAAAAGTGATCGGGCATGTAAGGCAAAGCCTCCATTTCATTTCCGGGTTTGTTGAAGTGTCGCATAGCGCAAGACCGCAGCTCATTGTGTTAAACACCGCTATTGCCATGTCAAGCCTCAGTGAGAATTGAGCAGTCACTTCCCTGAAATGGGAAGTGTGCTATGGCGGAGTTTGGAAAACTCAAGCCTACCACAGAAGCAGCGGAGATACTGCTTCGGGCATTCTACAGCTCGATTAATTGATTAATACTTAAGTGTTCTTTTAATCACATCTTCCTTTTTTTTTCCCCCTCATGGTGGTTCAGTTCCTTTGCAGACACTGTGTGCTGAGTGCTTCTTACGAGAAGACTTGCATGCATTAGATTACAAAAGTAGCATTTGCATGCAGCAGCTACCATTTACAAGGGACCTTGTTTTTAAATGCATTTGTGTACTACTTGTTTAGAATTTAGTCTGCTGGTATGACCAACTTATTTATTATTCGACTCGTAGTAGCTCTTCACTTTCACTCTGTTGTTTTTAGAATGAGTTTAAGTTCTCTTCATTCCACTGAATGGAGAGTGTAGGTACTGTACACATCTCGTGACCAGCATTTGTCCAATGTAAATATCTTGTAGCATACCTTTCTTGTGCTATTCCAGCTGTGATTAAGATCTATAACTAAAGCTTTTGCGGCACTTATTGACATCTGTGCGTGGTTTTCATCTCACTTGGATTTTACGGTGTCCTTAGTAGGTGTATTATGCCTTTGGAGACCTTATAATGTCCTATTGCCATAATGTTTAATGTACATATATGCGTCCCCTTGCCTTTCACCCATGATCGCAGTGTCTTCTGTGGAATTAATCTTGGCAAAAGGCCAGCCGCTTTGCGAGAGATTTCGTAGTTTGCTTTAACTGGGCTATAAAATTTGTTTATAATAGCATTGGAATTACAGTCGAACGTTGATCTATCGAATGCAGAGGGGATCACAAAATGCTAGTTTTATATATATTCGTAATTCAACATACAAGACATAAACCTCAGATAGTATGCTTCACTGCACTGCCAGTTAGTTCTTTGAGCTGTTTGTTATAGCATATTACACAATAATGTTGCAGTGAAACGTTCTACAGCGCTTTCGTTATTGCGGAGTGTAAATGACATCCTTTCTGCAGAAGTCAACCATATTTTGAGAGATATACCTATCTGATTTTTTTTCCTCTATGGCATGTAATTTTCTTCAGATTCAATGCCTAGCTTCACAACATCTGCTAAAACAGTGCTGTTTGGTTAGCACGAATACTTCTAATAAAGTGGGACGTGATCGCTTACTGGATAAGCACACTTGCAGGGTTGCAGTGCAGCACAGCATTTCATATGTCAAAAGTGGTGGTGAACATTTTCGACATATGCGTAACAGTATTCATATGCATATGCGCATAACTGGTATAGGGCTATGCTTTCGCATAAGGTTACCAAGGGGAGATTACAACTAAATTCGATACAGCCAATAATTTGATTTACATGGGTGTCACATATCCTGGTTTGACTGTATATATTTTGTCCCCCCCTTTTTTTTTACTGCAAAAGTGAGATTTATATAAAGGATGGTGTCTACTAAGCAGCCCTCTTGTGTAGAGGAAGACTAGATGGATCAGTAGTGGTCCCATTCTGTGTGCTGGTTAGGCAAACAAAACTACATTAATTTTTTAATTACTGGTTGTAAGGGCTAAGTTGCAATAAGAGTATGACAGAAGGACAACACAGAAGGCTAATTTAAAATGTGCCGTCTATGGAGATATGTGTAGACAAAGATTTGCACATTTTCTCATTCCTGATTTTTAACCAGTGCACAGAAGTACTGAACTTGATGCAGAAGTGATGCTTAATGCTGTCATGATGCAGAGCAGCTCATTGCAATGTGCTACTGAGACAGCCAGTCTGTCGAAATGTGGACTGTGTCGTAAGTTATGTTCTGTCACCAACAGATGTGCATCATGAGGTAAGGGAGAAGCATAAGATGTATTGAAAACAATGCTTCTTGTGGTGCTTCCACCCAATTTCTGCAGTGGGGTGTGATGATGCAACAATTTTTTGACTGAATCCAGCTATTGTTGGCCACCTGATGGCTAGCCACTATTGGGAGAGCATCATTCTCTTCTTTCGATCTCACTTCAATGATGAAGATTTAGAATTTTTTTTAAGATCAAGCAAGGCTGCAAGCATCACATACTAAGTACTTGTAATGCTCTTTGTGTCCTGTCTGAGAATCAGGGAGTCGAAAAGGGATGCATTTTTGCCCACGAATTTTTCAACAGTGATTGATGCTTTTGAAGTAACAAATTGCTTTGGCATTTCATGGTGGCCCTTTTGTGTTGCTGCTATATTTCAACCTGACTCTGGTGCCGTTAATTAAAACAGTAATTTTGTCAAGCTAAATAATGAGTACACTGGTACAGTTGCCCCTCTATTGCCCACCATACTGAAGAAGGTATCATTGCGCTATTATTTCCTCAATGGGTTTTTATCTGTTACTTGAGAATGCTATTCTGTAATAACCTAAAATGACAATGAATTTTGTCATGGAACATCATGGAACATAACCTGCAGCTGTTATCCTTAATGTTGCAGTCTGCATGAATGCAGGCCATGACAGAGTGCCTTCGCATGCCAACCACAATCTACAAGTTGGAAAAAGAAGACCTTTATTAAATTGCCATCTTGATGATGCTATACATAGGCTTTCTGTACATTGTACTTGTCATGCAAAATCTATTTTCTTGTATGGCACCATTTGTATATAGGTAGTGGCACTGATTTTGCACTGTATCGAGAAAGTAGCATTTTTGAAAAGGCTGACACTGAAGCAACTATCGAGCTATGCAGATGTGTGATTCTTATTTTAAGAGACACATTTAGCATGTTTGTGTACGCATGTGTGCAACTACAGGGCATGGTTGCAAAATGTGAATTTCTTGCACGCTGCATGGGCATTTTCAGCAGAGGTTACTTCCCATGCTTAGCACTTAGACTTGTATCATGTATAGTAATTATTTTATCTGAGAAATGCTAAAAGACTTGGGGGGCTTCATCTCTAACTTGTGGTCTAAAGCTCCTATAATAGGCTAATGTGCACAGAATTGAAACTAAATGTGTGAATGAAAGGCGTAGGCTACGGATGAAAATGCGTGATCAAATGATTTGCAGTACTGCCTTTATGGACTTGTTTTGTCTGTGGCATGGGCTTCATTCTTCCTGTTTTATATCATTTGGGGCTCGCCAAATAGCATTCACATTGTGAGCCTGTGTGTGTTTGCCGGTGTACTGAGAAGGTGATTGAGTAAGTTTTAATCTCTTATGATATGTCTTTAGGGCATCTGAAGTTCTTGATTTTATATAATGCATCTAACGTTACGATGTAGCTAGTGCAACCTGGCGTTGACCATGAGAAGTGTTTTGTGGTAGTGAAGTGCAAAAGTGGCCACGTGATAAAGGTCCCTGTGCATGGTTTGTGAAGTTCAGTAGGTGGTGTACATTTATTGCTATGAGCCTTTCACCGTCACTTCATTCTTGTTCACAACTTCACATTCAATTACACCCATGAATCCTCTGTACGAGTTAATTTAATTCAGCAAGGTACAGTTTCTTTTCACCGACTTTATTAATTCATTGAGCACATCTTCCTGGCAGACGTTTAAGCTGCTGATGACCTGTAGCATTGTTTGCCTTTGCCACAAGCGGCTCAGCAACGTGGAGGTTGCATGAAATTTGCGCTGACCCATTGGTTGCATTGTTGAAGAAAGATATTTTGCTGCAGTGTATTTTCTTGCATCTCATCCTGGCAAGACATCAAATTGCATTTGTGCAAACTGGTTTTTTTTACTCATAATAAATTATATATATATATTATTATATGCTGCAATGTTTGTGTGATTGTGTGGTACAGTAGTGATGAGAACTAACATACCATGATGCCAAGGAAAGTATAGGGGATGTTGTTAGTAGTAATTGTAATGTAAATGTGAAGAAAGAAAAATGGACGAAAAGATAACTTGCCGCTGGCAGGGACCGAACCTGCGACCTTCAAATAACGCGTCCGATGCTCTACCAACTGAGCTACAGCGGCAATCATCCCCCCCCGTCCACTTTATGGGGTATATGTACATTTAAACCTGGGAGTGTTAGCCAGCGCCGCTGGTAGCCATGACGGCAAGTGTGGAACACTTTTTCGGCGTGTTGGCGTCATGTAGCACGTGATTCCATTACGAACTGGCAGCTGACCAATAATCCCTCGCATACTAGGGTCTCGTTCTGGCAGACTTGATGCCTTTAGGTAGCTGCCAGCTCGTACTAAGATCACGTGCTACGTGTCGCCAACAAGCAGAAAGAGTGTTTCACACTCGCCGTCACGGCTTCTAGCGGCGCTGACTGACACTCCCACGTTTAAATGCACATATATACCCCACAGGGTGGACGGGGGGGATGACCGCCGCTGTAGCTCAGTTGGTAGAGCATCGGACGCGTTATTCGAAGGTCGCCGGTTCGGTCCCTGCCAGCGGCAAGTTATCTTTTCGTCCCACTTTTTTTTCTTCACATTTACGTTACAGTTACTACTAATAACATCCCCTGTACTTTCCTTGGTATCATTGTGTGTTAGTTCTCATTACTTCTAACAAAGAAAAGCGAGCCCTGAAATTTCCATTGGTGCAGTGTTGTACGGCAGGTCGTGGCCGCTTGGGGTTTTAAAGGGGGCCATGGAAGATGTTTCTAAATTATCATAGAATGTCCTTGTTATTGGACTCTGTTGCCTCGCGAATCTCCTGGCGCAGAAATTTTCGGATCCGTGAAGTATAAGCGGAATTATCGCACGAGACGAGCGCTTTGGCTAGAGCGTTTTTTTTTTTTTGGCTCCCCTTTCGTCCCCACGAGCGCGCTGTAAGATCAACGGCCGGGGGGATGGCAAAGGCGTGATGCGCCTAATATCGCCGCACGTCAAATATTTTCCCTTCCGCCACGTGTTCAGATGTGCACGGCGCATGTGTGTACCTGTATATGCTCGCTGCGTGAGTATGTTCGAGGGGCTTTAAGTGCACCCGTGAGCGAAAGTATATGGACCACGGAAGCGCGAGACGGAATTGCTGTCTACATCGTCTAGTCGCGAGCAGACTGCTGTCGAGAGCATTGCTTTGACGAAATAGGTGTCGAGAGCATTACTCTGACGGAATTTGCCAGTGGTTATTATTTAAGGAAGAAGTGAAGAGAAAAGTGAACCCCGCAATTGTCTCTAGCAAAGTAGGACACCTCAGCAGTGGTTCACAAGGGAAGGGATGAAGTGGGATTAAAAGAGATAGAGTGAAAAGTAAAGATGGGAGACGGTTAGAGAAGATTGCGGACGGGGCCCCGATCGGCGAGTGGTCTTCGAAGAGAGGACATCGCGGACGGGACAACCGTCAAGCGTGAAATCCGCCGAGCGTCTCCGGTATACGGACGGCAGTGGTCTGTATATTTTGCTCGCGGGTGTACAAGTACATAGCGGTGCATCCCGTGGGCGTCCGCGGCACATGCATGGCACATGGCCCCCGAAATTATCTGCCGACGCCCTCGTGCATGACGTCAGTCAACTGTCGCGTCCGCTCGCTGCGTACTTGGAACATTGTGAAGGAGAGCAGTGGCGTAGCCAGGGGGTGGCACACCGGGCACGTGCCCCCCCCCCCCCCGAAAAAAATTTTTTTTCGCCATGGCATACAGAGCGAAAAATGACCATTTCAAGGAGGTGCCCCTCCCGAAATCAAAGAGGTGACCCCCCCCCCCCCCCCCCGAAAAAAAATTTCTGGCTACTCCCCTGAAGGAGAGGAAAAGTAAAGGACTCTGGCATTACTGAGCGGTAATTGTGTGGAAATGTTAGGCAGCAGCCCTCTTTTTTTCGCCCTAGGTGGGTGGCTCTCTCAGCCCAGAAAGCCGTTAGATAATGTCGCAGTCCGCGCCCGATCCACGAAACTTCGATGATCATCCAGATTTGTCGCCATTCGCATCGCCTCCCACGTTTATTCGACAGCTTGTGCACAACGTTTCTGCTCCTCTCGTAATTCTGTAGCTTGCAAGCGATCTTTGACTGTTCTTGACACGAAATTGTAAATTTTCTACTGCATGGAGCGCAATAATATTTCGCTCGCCTGTTTCGGAGCCTTGGATACACATCGCTAATATTTTCTAAGTTAAAAGATTGTTCCAGGGCTCCTTTAAAGGGACCCTGAAACGGTTTTGACGATTTTGTACAAACACATTGGGCCGGTAGACCAAGTCCGAAGGGTCATTTACAGACTGATTGAAGCTCTCTGCGTAAACTGTGTAATTTATTACAACGCTTTAAAGCTGCGAATCTCTGCAGATCACTGCGGCTCAGCCAAACGCGTTTTCAACCGCCCATTCACAGTACGACATCCACTGGAAGCGCGACGTCACACAGGCTCCTGATCTGATTGGGTGTGGAATGCGCGTAAGTAAGATCGGCTGGTAGGGTGGCGGCACCTGTTAGAGCAGATATCAGCCACTCCGCGATCTTCGTCTCTGTTGCCAGACGGCGTGCGTGCTGCCGGGCGCACTGGGGCTATGGTCTCCGAGATAGCGCACAACCTGTCGGCGTGCAATCTCGGAGGTCATGACTGGGCGAAGCTCAAATCGTCGAGTGCGCTCATGAGAGCTCTGCGATCTCCAGCGATGCCAGCGTGTCTCATGAGTTGAGGAGGCAAGGCAGGGGTGAGAAGGAGGGTATGATATAATTGTCCTTAGCGGCCTTGGTACACGACTTGTCGCTAAATTTGTGGTGCGAATGGTGATGCTCTAGACTAAACGCTGACAGAACTTCAAAAAACTGTTTCAGGGTCCCTTTAAAGGGAGTCTAAAGAGAAAAACGATTTTTCTCGTATTAGTAAATTACTCTTTCACGATACCAAAAACACCACGCTTGCTGCGAGAAGACGCCTGGTAAGCGAGAAAACTCGCGAAATAAAAATGCGGGTGGTGACCCCATCTTGGAAGTTCCCGCAGCAGTCGCCGTGACGTCATTGATTTTGACGGTGTCTACTAGGGCCTACTTAGTTCCTAATTGGCAAATATGAAGCACATTGACCTCTGAGTGGGCCATAGATTCAACATACCAAGTTTCGGAAAATTTCGTGCGGCCAATGTCGCCAAAATACGACAAATACACGAGGAAATTTGTCACGTCACGCGTGAAGATTTCGACGCGAAACTTAAACATGGAACTTTGGCCTTGATTTTCTCTGTTATCATTAAATCTATGATGATGAAACTAACGACATTACAGTTCTCAGAGTACACTTTAATTTATAAATCTAAGCCGATTAATTGTTTCACTTTAGTGTCCTTTTAGGGAGCCACTCTTTTGCCCACCCGAATAAATTGAACTAAGCTAAAGCGGTTAAGGGCACAGAGTAGGCCCGTATACATCAGGCTTATTTAATACCCATTTTCTCTGAAAATACTAAATGTAAAGCGTCCGGGTTTGTTTCATTTTATATGTCTGCGTCTCTTCTAACAATTGAACTGGAACTACAATTGTATTTCAAGTGTTTGCATTTCTGCAACTTTTTTTTAGCAATGTGAGTCATTTTTGTCATTATTTTTCATGGAAAAACTGCCAGAAGATGAAAACTATTCCGCATACGTTCGCCATTCTAGTTCAGTAGCTTCATATTGATGTTTGGTTTATTCTGGTAAAAAAAAACAGCTTTCTTTTTTTTTACAAGTTGTTTTGATAATGGGGCAAATGTAACAAAAAATTGATTTTGAGATATTGAGAGGTAAAGAGGAAAGACAATATTGTATGTTTTGTTCAGAAAGAAAATGTTCTGAACAATTTAATTAATAGCAACGTTCCATAGATAGCCATGACACGAATTAGCTTTTCGCTTCTTTTCTTGTTTTCTTGGTTCCCTGGCTTGTTTTGTCATATCTTCTGTCTCTCTAATAGCCAAATACTGTCGATGGCTTTCGATCTCACCCAACCATATAAGACTGTTGCGTCTCGGTGATATGCCAAACGGCCTTGAGAACGTTTACTTGGGCCATGCAGGCCTTTTTGAAAGTTAGAACGGTTTCAAAGGTGGCAGTTCTGAGGGTCTCCATTCCAAAGAAAGCCATTCTGTTCTCTATACGAGTGCCACGGTTCCTCCGCATTCTGTGCAGGCATGCACAGTTACTCGTAGTCGTGGTTTGTAGAAGCTCCACATCAATCAATGCATATTCCGTTGTCGTTATAGGTGACATTTTGTCCTTGCGGCGACGCGTAATGATCGAGGACAAAGCTTACTTGCTGAAGTGCTCGCACGAGCGCTCCCGGTCTCGCTTCTGTCACTAACCGAAGCGTGCCGACTTCAAATTATGCTGCGTTTTCCAAACAGTTTCTTTGACTCGTCAACACGAGGATATCTTTTGCCGTCGCAACAAAATCAACAAAGGCGCAACTAAACTAAAAATAAATGCACAGAAGCACGTCCCCGAGCACCACGTGCTTTTAAGTAGACGGAGCGCTTTTTTTTTTTTAACCTGCTAAGCTCAGGGAAACTACCAGTATCGATTTTTAATAAATTCAGTCGAGGGAGAAAGCTCAGGTTGTGCACCGTCTGAGAAAAAGGGGCTTGGCTGCTCGTCAGTTGGTCTCGAAAACCTGGTCTTTTCGGCTCAATCAAAGCACGCAAAAATGTGTGGGGCACTGGATATTGTTAAGAAAGGTCCTATCATTCCAAACAAGAGAAAAAAAAGAGAAAACCAAATTTCGATTGTTTAAGAAATTTTACCCTAACCCCGCCTTAACACAACAAAATAGCTATGAGGCGAAGAAAAAGTGAAGCACCCGCTTGCGCTTCTTTTTCTAGTGCGCGCATTGCGCGTGCCCTCCCTGTTTCTGAAACCGTCGCGATGGCCGACGGCGGCAGTAGTAGCAGCAGCACGCTACACAGCAAGGAACAGGCACAACAAGTGAAGGAGCAGAACAGGCGCAGTACCGAAGTATTGAGTAGTTTGACACTACAGCGAAGCAGCGTTGTGCAGCCCCGCCGCAGCGCCTGGGCTGCCCTCCTCTGGGGACTCACCGTCGTGACCACAACGCTCCTGCTTGTTTCCGTCGTCATCACCGCCTTCGTCACGACCACGCTGCTCTTGCCTCGCATCGACGTCCGCAGCACGTTCGGGCGAACACCGCCGCGTCTGCCACCGCCACCGTCAGTGTCTCTCAGGAGCGTCAATGTCCCGCCATTCAGCGACAAAGCGTCGTCCGCGGCATCATCGTTGAACGATAAACGACCCCATGGCGCAAAGTTGCACGAGATCCAAGCCCTGCGACTCGACGGCGTGCGTGGAGCAGGCCCGAATGTTGCTGCACCAGATCGACTCCAGCCGAGACCCCTGCGACGACTTCTACGCGTACGTGTGCGACAAGTGGGCGCTGTCGCGCCCCTTGACTCCGGGCGCAGAGCGCCTGTCCGTGGACACCGCCATGGTCGAAGGATACTCAGAGCTGTTGGCCTCGGCGTTGCGGGACAACGTTAGCCGCGATTTCCCGCAGCTGCGTTTTCTTGTCGACCACTGCGTGGACCCCGAACCAGTGCTGTTTGACAACCTGATCGCCATGTTCCTTGATGCGACCCACCTGCGACCATGGATGATGCGCCCGTCTTCGACGTCTTCGCGCCGCCAGCCGTCGGCAGCCGAGGTGTCGCGCAAGTTCGGTCTCGCCTTCCGGCAACTGGGCGTTGACGCGCTCTTCAGACCGTTCGTCGTCAAGGGCATATCGCACGAGAACAAACGATTCGTGGGCCTCGAAGAACCGTCTATGGTGCTGCTGCGAGCGCCGCTTGAGAAAGAAGAGTACGAGGTTGTACGTGCTGGATTCGCTCCCCTGCTGGCCTTCTTCCAGAATCAGACAGAGGTGGATCCTCTGCGCTTCGAAGAACGGCTCTACCGAACGCTGCTGCAACCGCAGCTGGATGCCGCCGTACTTGCCAATGGCAGTACGGTCAGGGTGCGCGACCTGCCCTCGCTGAGGAACTTCGAGTGGGCCATCTTTCTGCACAGCGTATTCGGCAAGGGGATCAGACCTATAACTTCTCGAACCTACGTCAAGCTGGCGTCACCCGAGCACGTGCTAAGACTGACCCGTGACGTCGAGTTGATGCGCTCGTCCCAAGATCTGCTGGGGTACTTGCTGTTCCGCATCACCATGGCACTGTCTCCGCTTCTTGGTGGTACCAAGTTTCGGGATCAGGTGGCTTCGGTCAGCTGCGCTCGGCACCCGCATTATGCGCATGCGCTCACCCCAGCGCACTACTGCCTCTGCTTGCTGAACCGATTCGAGCCGAATCTGCCTTTGCACGCAACGCGCAATTTTTCCCGGGCCCATCTGTCCAGAGGCGATGGCGACGACGTTGTCGAAGACATGGCTTCTACGCTGCGACTCGTTCTCATCGAGCACGTGCTGGTGCGGCTCGCTCGTTATGGCAGTGGTCTGAAGGCGAGCCTCTTGGAGAAGCTGAATGGCGTCTCGTGGGAGCCTCTGTCGCCACGTGGCCTGAACGAAAACGCGAGCACGCTGACCGCGTTTCTAGACGGCATCTACCTGAACAACGCGCGCACCTCGACGGCTCAGTTCTTCTACACCTGGATCCGAAAGTCGTTCGAAAAGCGGCTCATGGCACACATGACCTCTCGCGCCTCTTTCCAAGGCTGGACGGGTGGATTTCTGAGCGCCGAGGCGCACATGGGGCCACCGTTCAATCGGCTGGAGATACCGTCGCCGGTATTCGACTTGTCACTCAAGGACGATGCCGCGTTGCGGCCTCTCCAGATGGCCAGAGCCGCTCCCCGAGTGTACCGGCCCATGTTTCGCGCCATATACCACTGGGTCTTCAATCTCGAGTTCGCCGCCACCAGTTCCGAGCGCAACGCCGCTCACAGTCTGGTACAATACTTCTCCGACTTGCGACTCTGCCTTGAACACCAGTACAGTTCGCTGTCTGAGATGGAAAAGCATGCGCAGCTCAACGTTTCGAGGACCTCATGGTCAGATCTGTGGGATCTGCTGTCGGTGCGGCCCGCTATGGATGCGTTCCTGCTGTACGCCGGTCGTGTTTCGCCAGACTACCGACTCAAGCTGCTCGAACGCTGGAACGCCAGCCAGCTGTTCTTCCTGTACTATGCGGCCAACTTCTGCGACAACAGCAACCGGAGGTTCTTGAAAGAGAACGCCGCCCGCGGTCCCGACAGCCCCGCCTGGTACCGTGTCAATGGACCTCTTCGCAATACGCCAGAGTTTGCGATGGCCTTCGGCTGCAAGCCCGAATCGTTCATGAACCCAGCGCAGAAGTGCGTCCTTTCCATCTGAAGAATGTTCACTTTGGGCACCAGCAACGAGATCGATAGAAGTTTCGATCCGTGGGATCACCTCTGTGCGGTCTCACGGAACCTCTTACTGCGGGCCGTTTCTCTTCTAGTTTGCATCTTCATGTACGCTTATGTTTGCGTTCCAAACGTTATGATTTCGCATATTGCACTCACTAATGACGAAGCTATGAGTTACGCATGTAATAAACGTTACTTTGATGATGATGTAGGGAATGTGTGATTGATATTGTCACGTGGTTGTGACGTCGACGAAGGCAGCAGGCGACGTATCCAAGATGAAACTGTTTATTTGGCCGAACTTGTGGCCGGTAAACGGAAAGTAAGAATACAGCACTACACACTGACACTGATAGCGGCGTACAGAGCGTCGGCCGTCGATCAACTGATCATCGTTGGAGCGCGCCGGCTTTTATACATCACGCGTCGAACATTCTAGCCTTATCACTGGTCGTCGCGCAAGCTCTGGAATAATCTTGAGTGTTAGCGTCTTGCGTGCAATCTTAACAAAACTACAACCGAGAAGCTTCTGGAACGCTAAGGGGCGGTCTGCGCCGAGTACTGCTGATACTCTTTGTGGGCGGAAACCGAATACAGTAAAAGAAACGCGCGTGGCAATATGCTGTACTGTTCGGTCGTCAAAAGGCATCGAAAAATTTTTATTCGTAATCTGTCTTCTATATTCCCGCTAACTCGCCTTACTGACGTCTAGGGCAGCGAAAGCCACACAGGACATGTCAAAGCAACTATGCGTGCATATATGGTAAATTGAGTAGAGTTAATTAACGGAAGTTAATTAGTGCTAGCTAAATACATGATATAGCAAATTAAGCGAGTACTGACGTAATTGGTAGTAATTCGTAATGCTACGGTGGTGACAGTTAATTAGTGAACGTTGGATGTCGATGTAAGGTGCACGGTAAAATAGCCACACCGCATGGCTTTTGCCATCAAGTCGTCTAAGGCGAATGTATAAGGGCATAGGCGCGCACACGGGGAGGCAGTGGACGGCTAGGGGGCGGTCGCCCCCTGTCCATCTGAAGGGGGCGCAAGTCTGCTCCATACTTTCGGGGGGGAGGGGGGGGGGGGGGGCGATGGAAGGTTCGTCGCAGCGCCCTCCCCCCTCTATAAGCTATAAGCCTATAATGTATAGGGCAAACTTTGCCCCCCCCCCCCTTTTGGTGACCAGGGGGGGCGGCTGCCCCCCGTGCGCACGCCTATATATATCCATACCTTAAGTCATTCGGACCTGTCCCATCATTGTTTAGTGTGCAGGTTCATGGAAATGCAAGTTTCCGACGATAACGGCGGCCGTGGCTACGTCCCACCTTTACCCCCGGAAAGTCGGGGACCAAAGGCGGGTCCTTGTGAGAAGCACGTCGTAGCTTCATTTTCATTGTTGCGTGCATTGGGAAGCTTGTTTCCTTTCGGATCGACCAACGGTGGGCGGAGTTGAGGGGGGAGGGGTCGCTGCAGTGAGACTTTTAATTTCTTTTAATGCGTCTAAAAACAAATCTGAACCGTCATAATGGAGCACATTCCGTTCTCTAATCGTTCGAGGAAGGTATGAACACCTGGATGCTTCAGTTTTTCTATATACACTCTTTAGGCTTAATGGCGTGGCCGGACCGGGTATAAACCAACTGTACCTTTTGCCTTCGCACATATTGACATTTTATTATGGCCGTTACAGTAAATAAACTGCTCGCTTGCGCGCGTCGCGTGACCTCCTGGCGTCACGATTATACATGTTGCTGTCAGACTTCCGCCTATGTATAGAATGTATGATCGTTGTTCAAGGCGACCATGTTACGTGGGCGTTCTGACGTCGGACAACGCTCTTGTCGGTTGCATTGTCGCATCGCGTGCCTGCTGACAATTTGGGCCAAGTTACGCCACTGCTCGATACTGCTGCGTCTGAAATGCTTGGATGTTGGTGTTCACTTCGGGCACGTGCTTCTTCTTCTTTGCTTCGAGTTTTTGTATGCAAGGCTATGCATAGGACACGCAGTGGCTGAAGCATGAGTCTCGTGTTTTGCTTGCGGTATGCGGGGGTCTCGTGGCCTGCATGTTGTATCGAAGGAGTATTCTCGGCGTAACGGTGCGCAAAACTGTCGTCTGCGCTGCGAAGACGCATCGATGTCGTGGGCCGAGCGCTATTTCCGAGCTTATATGGAGCTCTATCTTCTTGAATGTTTGGCTTATTTTTGGCCACCACGATCGAATTTCTTAGATTTAGGCGTATATATTTAAAGGGGCCCTGCAACACTTTTTCAAGTACCCATGGAATGGATTCACTAAAGGGGCTTATTGCCTCACGAATTCACTGCCGCAAAAATTTTTGGAATCCGTCCAGTACGAGTGGAGTTACAAATATTTCTCGCACGCTGCAATTGCATTCGCTCTTCTCTCGTCCCGTCGAAAGCGCTGGAAGCTAAGCAGGGAGGGATGGCACGGGGAAAGAAAATACGTCACGCGCGCCTCGTGATCTTGAGCGCTTTTTCTCTTTTTTTTTTCTTCGAATACGCCAATTTTCATTGCGATCGCGCGCGCACGCGTGGACAAGTCGCGGCCTCCCGCGGCGGCCTCTGTAACTACCGAGCGCGCCATGCTCAAATAAGCCAATGGCTGATGCGAGTGATACTCTCGTCGGTGACGACACTGACGAGTGATTTTTGAGAGAAGAGAAAGCAAGTTCTGGCTGACTTTGAGAATTTATTATGAATTCCACGCCGCGTGCTGCGCTATAATATTTGGCTCGCGTGTTCTCGAGAGCCTGGACCACCGATAGGCAGCGTTTTCTGAGCATGCTCAAAAAGTGTTGCAGGGCCCCTTTAAAAAAAATGTAGTCAAACTTAATCCGATATGGTTTTGGCGCATAAGGCCCCAGAATCTAATTTTGGGGCATGTAAATAAATGGACATTGAAGAGAAACGTTAGCTGCGCCTTTTAGTCTTTTATATAAATTGGTGCGTTACATATCTTGAATAAAAAAAAAAAGAAGATGGCGAGTCTTCTCGATGGTATTTGTAGGTTTCATAAGCGAGGAATTACGAAAGAACGAAATTCTAGCGCTGGCTTTGGGCATTGACAATCCGCTTTCCGATACCATGTCCCCGCTACGACGGGAACATATTTATAGCGCCTGATGTGTGCTATATAGGTGAACGCTTTAATCATCAACGTAGTTTTAAATCGCATTCGCAGGCGCGCAAAAGCTCTGCCTAAGCAACTATTTTTGAAAGACGTGACGCGAAACCTTCCTGAAGACGTTATCTAATTAGTTATACATAATTAGCTAATTTATTACAATGCTACATGTATAGACGCATTTATGTTGCCAAGATAAGACGATTATTCGTGCTTCTGAGTTAAACTAACCGATGAGCCAACGAGCCGACCAGCGAACCGAAGAAACATAAGCGACAAAAGACAAATAAAAAAAAAAACATATCTATATTTTTTCTTAAATCTAAAAATGAACGCAAAATCTAAACGTGTTTTTTTTTTTTTATGGAACAAGTGCACTGTGTTGGTCACAGCTCAAGCCACAACCACCTTTTGCTCCTAATTTACCATTAGTTGGTTGGTGTGCATGCGTTGCTGTTATACTTTACTGAACTAAGGCAAAACAGCAACAGCTGCTATGCGCCCTTCTTTAGCATCAGGCCGCCTCGCGTGAACAATTCGTCACGGTCCGCCACGGTGGATCAGTGGCTACGGTGCTCGGCTGCTGACCCGAAGGTCGCGGGTTCGATCCCTGCCGCGGCGGTCGCATTTCGATGGAGGCGAAATGGTAGAGGCCCGTGTAGTGTGCGATGTCAACGCACGTTCAAGAACACCAGATGGTCAAAATTTCCGGAGCCCTCCACTACGGCGTCTCTCATAATCATATCTTGGTTTTGGGACGTAAAACCCCACATATTATTATTATCGCGTGAACAATTTTCGCTCTACTAGACGGGCTGGTTAATGTCCCCCCTGGACCTATATATGTATATCCGATACTGATGCCATATTACCTGAGCCATCATTTATTATTAATATCTTTCTCTACACATTAAGCCTCATTTGTCATTTGTTTACTTTCGTCCTGTTGTTTCAGCCTCGCGAAACACTCCACGCCTCGGTTTCCTTAATACAGGCTATCGCTGTCGCTGCTTCACGCTTTGGGTGAGGCTCGTGTAGCTTTTCTTTATGCATTTTTAGTTCGAACAATGACGTCATTTTCCGCAGCCACGCTATACCATTTGCACGAATAGACGCCAGAGATGCTCCGGGTATGCTGTCCGTTCGTACACGCCTTAATTCTTACGAAACGATTCCATATACTTTACACACCCTTAAGTCGCCCTTTACTCGCTCGTTCATATTTAATTGGCAGCGTACGTGCGCGCATAGAGATCTAACTTCCGCAAACACGGACCCTGCCCTTAATGTAAACGATCGTTGCCGTTGAAAATTATCCGTGAGCTGTTCCGTTTCAAAACACAGGTCTGGTTTTAACGGGGTCTCTGATGACGTCTTTGAATGAAAGAGAGAGAGAGAGAAAGAGAGAGAGTGTGCTGATGATTGACGGCCCTGGTGAAACTATATACGTCTGTGTAGGCACACCAATACCTCTTCAGACCGCGCTCTTCTTTTATCGTGTTTCTCCTCGACTCGATCGAAGTCGCGACCTCGTAAGGCGACCCGACCCACATGTCATGCTCGGTGCGTTATGAATTAAAAACGACGACCCGACCCGGGCCAGTGCTGGCTATTGTATCTGGGTTGTTGCGCCTAATGTAGACACTCGAATAAGGTTTCGTCTGAACGCGTGTTCGCTAACGGGTATTGTAAACACGTTCCTGTTCTGTCGTGAAAAGCGACGACTGGCATATTTGCTTTCTAGCATGCATGTCACTGCGCCCGATGTACGTTTGACAGGTGAAATTGGTTGTATAGGAGGAAAAAAAAATGTGTTTATTTTTCTTTTTTTCTTTCATTTCACCTTTGAAACAGGAACCGATTCCACTTGTGTCATATTCTAGTTCGTTTTTAATCGAAGCGGATTTGTTACCAATCAAAATTCTCGTTTATCTAGGTGAGACGAGGGTCATGTCGCAATTACAATGGGTGCTCTAAGCTTCCCGATCCTCTGGTGACAGTTCGCAGAAGAGAAGGGGGGAAATTGTGCCCCTATTTCATGCTCGGGCTTGCAGGATCGAAAGCCAAGATCCCATATTAAAGGATTTTCTAAATGTTGGTTGCAGAGGAGTGGGCGAAGGATGGATCTTGTGGCTGGAGTGGGCAGAAGCTTGCAAAAAATTGTCTGGAGATGAAACGAGAGTTCTCACGCTTCTCACAACGTGCCGATATACTTATATAGGCGATGGAAAACTTACGAAATCCTTTTACGTGGTCCCACTTTCGCCAATACAATCTCTTGGTCGCGTAAGACGAGGATTTATTTCGTTACGTCACTCCCGTTTGTTACGTCGCTATGCGAGACACTTCCCAAACCCGCGCAGCAACACCACGTACTTTCCGTTTGAGACGTAAACATAGACCGAACCGGTTGCGGAAAAGATTTTTTGAGAACGAAATATGAGACAAAAAGAGTAAATATTGCCGAAGCTTTCCCCTTCAAATCTTGAATACTGTGGTGCATTGGGATGGTCACTTTCAAAAGAATCGACAGCATTTCTTTGAAAGAGGATTCTCTATATCAGGGGTCTCAAACACGCAGCCCGCGAGCCTCTAGCGGGCTGCCCGCGGCTAGAACATCGCTATGCTCGTCCCATACTTTTTTTTTTTTTCAGAATGTACGTTATTGAGATACACAGGCATGACTGGTCTAAAGCATTGTTTTCGGGAGGCACTCCGTGTGGTCACCATGTGTTGAAGCGCAACCGTGAAACAAAAACAGTATTTCAGAATCGGCGTCCAGATTTTGCTCGTTTTGGAGATCGGTATTGACATGTTGCTGGATGGAATCCTGGCCCCAAATCTTTTTCAGAAATAACCCGTATATGAGATATCGGAAATGTCTTTTCAATGGGAGTGTTTGCTGACAATGTGTACGAACTGGGGGGGGGGGGGTCAGTTTTACCCCCTCCCTTTCTCCCTCCCACGTTGGTCGTGTCCGAAAGAAATCAAACCTCGCAATGGATGCGAAAACGACGCGATGAAGTTTTTCTAATAATTGTTGAAGGTTTAACGTCGCAAAACCACTATACGATTATGAGAGAGGCCGTAGTGGAGGGCTCCGGAAATTTGGACCACCTGGTGCTCTTTAACGTGCACCTAAATCTAAGTGCACGGGCCTCAAGCATTTTCACATACATCGAAAATGCGGCCGCCCCGGCCGTGAATCGATCACGCGACCCGCGGATCCGTGGAGGGGTTGATGAAGTTCTTCTCATAATGGTCTAGCTGCCATTTGTCCCCGGCCTTCCGGGGGCAAAAGGTGGGAACTAAACAGTTCCTTGAATGCGACATCACGTGTCCTTTGTCACCATTACAGTAAAAATAATATGCGTAACTATAATCCTGCGCATCAAAAAATGACGTCAAAGGTCCGACTGTGTAAAGGTATGGGGCATAATTGGCGCCCCCTTTTAGATGACTAGGAAAGGGCGCCGCCCCCCCCCTCTTCCCCCCCGCGCGCACGCCATATGCGTGGCAGGACAGCGCCCGTCCTGCCATGTTTTTCTGCGTCCTCGTTAAACGTAATTAGGGCTAGTTGACTTTCATAAAGCGGAAAAAGTTGGCGGAAAGAGCGATGGAGAAACAGAAGGTACAGGAGTGGCTGGGCGTTCAAGCCCTTAATTGGGGCAAGTTGCCGCGCAGTCGTGTTGCTCCTTCCTTTTATGAACCACCCACACAGCCATGCGTGGACACGCTAACGACCGCTTTGTTCGAGGTGTTCGTACGGGCACTCGTAGGGCGTGGATACGCCCATTATTACGGACGTGCGTGGTCGCGTTTATAGCGGAGCACGCACTATAGCACGCCATGTAGCAGGCGTTGAGCTGCGGAGTCGCACCGTTCTCTCAACGACCACCGATCGCCCCCCGTTACGGCGCCGCGCCAGGTCACCAGACGGCGTACAAAACTGTTCCCCACTATTCCCCACGCACCGGCGAAGGCGCCGGCCGGTCCCGCACTTCCCCAGTCGGGCAGCGCTCCCCGTCCACGCGTCAGGCGGAGACGGCGCCACGTCGCTCTTCCATTGTTCTCCCTCACCTCCGTTTATTCATTATTAATATTTTCTTTTTACGTGCTGTGCCGAGAACAAGGGGGGGCGAGGGTTGACAGCGGCGCCGGATCGAATTCCGTCGCCGTCCGCCCAGTGGGGGGCCGTTGTGCGCGCCGAATGCAATTTGTACGGCCTGCCTCCTCCGTGGACCGCGATGGGTTGATGCCTCGCTGACTTGTGCCATGTTCCGCGCGCTGCGCGCTTGGGCGGGCGTGACGCCGAGGCCATATGTGTACACAGAAGCGTAAACGGCGTCCGTGTAGCGCCTTAATGGAATGTTTTGGGTGGTGCAGCTTCGGCAAGAAAGTGCTGGGAATGGGGTGTACGGGAATTTCGAAATCCTTTTATTCGTGTTCATGTCACGGCCAGTAGCTTTGACTATACTTTCGTGTGACACAGGGATGGGGAAGGGGTGGGGAAATGGGGGGGCAGGATCTGTAGCAGGAAATGTACGCCTTGACAAAAGGGATGCTAGGGACGTAAATTGAATCTGAGCATGGTTTTTGATAGTTTCATTATGGGGTTCATCATAGTGGGTGCCTGTTGAAACATTTATTTTTTGTTGACTTGTTTTAAGCAGTGCTGAGGCGTGAGAAATAAGTTGTAAAAAACTAGAACAAAACCTGAATTGGTAAATGTACGCGATATTATATTAGATATATTCAATAACGACCGTGTTGCGAAAGAAAGACAGACACGCTTATAGAATAGTTCTTGAGGGATGTTTCCTTGCGCTCAAGTGCCCGTCAAAACTATGATGCGCCAACAAACCCACTTCGCCGCTCTTAGCGTGTTTAGAAGGCCGGCCTTGTTTAGAGTTTATGAGCACTCCACATTGTGTTCACTGACGACATTCTCATTCGACCCCGGCCATCACAGTGGTGGTTCCCTACTCACTCGAAGACCGCCTTCTTTGTTTGCCCTTGTTTTTGCATCTTTTGTTGAACTCAACGTAATTTTGCGATGTATGAACATTCGTTGTTGGCCCCATCGGCACGAGAGCAGCACCAAATAGCTTGCTTTTTCCTGCGGTTGATAAACACCTTATTCTAGTTTTATGGAGCGTCGTATACCCGTGCAGAATGAGAAACCTAAGCGTGCGTAAAATAAGCGAAATGGGGCAACGTATAAATGTAGTCCAACCTGCTTTCCTTTTTTGAGCGTGACTGTATAGAGACCACAACTAATTCGTGTCGTTAGTGAGTCTTGTACGCTGTATAGATCAGTGAGACAGTTTCGTATAGACCTATTCCATGTTTGTAAACAGGGGTGGGCGCCGTCGACATACTGAGGTGCTTGTAGTGACGTCGCGGCGCGTAGGCTCCGCCCAGCCCAAAGCTCGCCACCGCCCTCTATGATCATGTGACAACTGGCACAGCAGCTGCCTCCGAGCACAGCGCGTCGGGAAGCCTCCCGCGCTCCCCGACGCGCTGTGCTCGGAGGCAGCTTTTCAGATGCTGTGCCAGTTTACACATGATCCCGCGCTCCTCGACGCGCTGTGCTCGGAGGCAGCTTTGCAGCTGCTGTGCCAGTTGTCACGTGATCATAGAGGGCGGTGGCGAGCTTTGGGCTGGGCGGAGCCTACGCGCGGCGACGTCGCTACAAGCGCCTCAATATGTCGACGGCGCCCTACCCCTGCTTACAAACACGCTGAAATTGCCATTTTACACAACCACAAAACAAACGGAAGGACTAACGGCGGCTCACGTTCCTCTCCGTAAATCTTTTCACGCTTATTTATTTTGAAGTACGACGGCTATACTATTCGACTTATTTAAAAAAAATGGCGCTTTCGTCATAGCGAGCTGCGGCGAATGAAAATTCCATGTGCGCGCATCAATATATCGATCGACCTCCACCGAAAAAGCTGGTGTTTTTTTCTTCTTTCATACACGTTGTCGGAAGCTATCTTAACGATATCAACGGGGGACGCCTGATAGACTGCCTGGCCTTTGCTGAAGTGAAGCGCAGATAAGCGCGCAGCTTGGAGCACATGATTAGCTCCTTATCTGTAGTCGCACGGCTGAAGAATAATGAGCCGCTAATTGTGCACACCGGAAGGCAGCGCAAGAAGAGATATTAGAAAAAGAAAGCTCTAAAGAGACTATAAGGGACTATAAGACAACTATAGCTGGAGGCAATATGAGGGGCTCACTTTGTTGACAACTTCGCGGAAAAAAAAAGAAAAAAAAATCTGCGGAACTTCATTGGTCGACGCCCTACTTAAGTCGTGATGAGCACGGCGACGACAGTTGAATCTTCCGTGAACGAGCGCGACGACACCGAATTAAAGAAGTGAAGATATGGGTCCTCCGAGGACGAAAAGAAAAAAAAAAAAAAAAAAAAAAAAAAAAAAAAAAAAAAAAAAAAAAGGTGACAGAGGATAAACGAGGGCACGAAGCCGTAATAGCGGGGTAAGTCACCGGGTCAAGTGCGTGCGGCGGAAAGCGATAAAGCATGACGTATGCACGGTACACGTAACCGGGGGAAAGGCCTGTCGTGACCGGTGCCATAAGACGGGTATTATGATCGCGAGCGCGAGACGGGTACCATGTGACGGAGGAAGTTCTATACGCCCACGACACAACACAGAGTAATATATATATACACACACGCGCGCGCGTGTGCCATGGGGGAATGACTGATCGAACGAAGCGTGAACGGGAAAGGAGAGAGGCGACGGTGACGTCGCCTTTACGCGACTGATCCTCTTCCAGAAGGCGTCGATGGCGAGCGACAATACGCAAGGAGGAGAAAGTAGCGGACAGGTAATAGGGGCGGCCGTTCGGTCGCCGGTGCGAGGGCATCGATCGGTGCCTACGTCACAGCCGACCCCGCGGCAAGCGAGCGCCGGTGGCGGTGAACCAAATTGCTCAATGTCGTTTCAAAGTCAGCTGTGCGGGCTCCGCGTCTCCCGACGTCCTCCCACAATCCCTTTGCCCCGGAGAAGCTGCAGTTGTAGGTCGCGGCGATTTGTCGTGTCTCGGATATCGTCGGGTCACGACGGCCTTTGTTGCGTGCGCTCTGAGCTTCAGCGGCAGGCGACGTTTCCATGTCACGAGCTGCGACGAGCACTATGTGGAACGTGGTCCCGAATATGAGCTGGAGCTTTGATTTAGACGGCGCGAGAAAGGCTATCGAAAATGATTCGATGACCTCTTCCGGCCTTGAGGTTGCTCCGAAGTGTTCGTTCTTGCCTTTCAGCCGGTGGTTTGTATACACATGCCACTGGCTTAAAGTGGTGTGTGTAGACCCTAGCGATCGACTTAGATTTTTCGTAGTTCCTGACGGGCAACTTGGTGACCGGCTCCTTTAGGATACTAACTTTTTTTTTAAAAAATAACTTCTCATGTCCGGTTATTGAACAAAAAGGAACTTGGAGCAAGGTACTGCAAGGTGCTGGAGATCGAAGACCTTGCTAGGATCTCACGGTCATTAGGAATACCCGAATGAGGGCATAGCGTTGCCACTGAAGTTTGAAGGAGTGCCCCATCGGATTTTTCCAGTTTTTATTTATTTATTCACTACAGGCCCAAGACGAATCAGGGGGAGGGGGGGGCGAAAAAAACAACAGCAAAAAAAAAAAAAAAAAAAAAAAAAAAAAAAAAAAAAAAAAAAAAAACATGAAGCGTACGAAATGTACAACATTTCAGCCGGGCAGTCGAAACGAGGAACACAAGTATTCTTAAGCCACCCAATGTTAGTGTTCGGCACTCATTTGTCTGTTTCATTCTGTTGCTGTTCTATAGGAAAGGGAGGGTTCTTAAACGTATGGGTTCTGGCGTAGTCAGGTGTAAATAATGCGGTCTTGCATGTTCTGTTAGTCGATTTGCTATCGGTAACATGCATTTTTCACTGAGGGGGGGCAAGTATTATTGCAGCCCCTCCCCCATTGATCCAGCCAGAAGGAAAACAAGCTTTGCAATGAAATCAGAAAACGAAGCAATGCGTGCTACTCACAACGGCCCGCCTTAGGTCCTAAGCTTTACGGCAGTAAATGTGGGAGGCAAGAAGTTCTTCCGAGTGCAACGTCACAATTCTTCGAGACCGCCATCGTCGTCAAAAACCAGCATGTCCATAACCTTGCACTTTAAACAATGACAGTGCAGGTCCGACTTAGTCAAGGTATGGGACAGCCTTGGCGCCCACCTCAGGCTATTTGGAGGGCCGACGCCCCTCTATAATACAATGCAATTCACCCTCAACGGCCCTCTTATCTCAGAAAATAAAACTGCTGTGCGCCTCGGCCTTTATCTTCAAGATAATGTCGGCGGCGCCTTCAACTTCCGACGCCTCGCCGAGACGGTCTTAAGGTCATGGCGATGATCAGCAGACGCACGTAGAGTTATTACGGCCTCAAAGAGGACGATATTTTCCGACGATATATAATTCAAGATTCATCGGCAGAGTGGGCAACACTACTTCCTCTCGTCCCCAAACACCCGTGGAGCTCACCAAAATTGACATTCTCCTCAGGAAGGCCTTCAGTCACTGGACCTTCCCCTTTCGGCCTGAAGTCTTTCACAGGACTCAACGCTGCACAATATATATCACTGAGGCCCGCCTGACTATTCAACGAAAGCGCATCGTTCACACGTCCCCAGAAAGTTGTTTTTTTTTTTTCAACTCGGCTATATATACTCCACGGTTAACTCGGAGCCCGCTTCCACATACATCACAACATCGCATATCAGAGAGCGCATGGAAGTCGCTCCTATTCCGCGGATTATGCATATGAGATTCTACGCCAACCACCACCGCGCTCGCGTCTGAGCTCGGGAAAAGAGATTAAGCAACCTTTATCCAGTACTCCGCACACGAACGCCGCCACTAACTGCCATCACCAGGCCCATGCATACAGTGTGACAGACTCCAGCATTCGTGAGACAGCGTCAGCCTCGTTATTGCACAACACTGTCGCATGGTTCAAGGCAATCGCCATTTAATCGTTCGAGCTGGAGCAACTTCACAGCGTTTCTCGTGCGAGCACGACGTACATAGCAACAAGTGGATTTATGAGTAGGTGCGGAGTGCATTTATTTTTATACGTTTTATGGTTCTTTCTTTCTTCTTTCTTTCTTTCTTTCTTTCTATCTATCTATCTATCTATCTATCTATCTATCTATCTATCTATCTATCTATCTATCTATCTATCTATCTATCTATCTATCTATCTATCTATCTATCTATCTATCTATCTATCTATCTATCTATCTATCTATCTATCTATCTATCTATCTATCTATCTATCTATCTATCTATCTATCTATCTATCTATCTATCTATCTATCTATCTATCTATCTATCTATCTATCTATCTATCTATCTATCTATCTATCTATCTATCTATCTATCTATCTATCTATCTATCTATCTATCTATCTATCTATCTATCTATCTATCTATCTATCTATCTATCTATCTATCTATCTATCTATCTATCTATCTATCTATCTATCTATCTATCTATCTATCTATCTATCTATCTATCTATCTATCTATCTATCTATCTAAAGATACTTGGGACTGCAGTAAAGAAATGAAAAGACATGTCTTGCTCTGGCACTACTTCTCCAGTTCATGCATTGTGCTATAGGCCCGAAGTATCCTCCATTTTCATTGCGGAGATTTTCATAACCTTTGCTCCGCCTTCGCCTTGGCCGAACGTGCACTCCACAGCGTCAGGCCGCCGAGAAAAAGTCACGCTCTTCCCACGCGCGTTCGTCGAAAATTAAATAATTCTGATAAGAAGACACTAGGCAGACCTTACCTAAAGCTCATTAAATAAAGGTCTCTCTTCGAGGTTATTTCGAGTCTTCTCCGTTCTTCCGAATGGTGGGTGAACGTTCACGCGCATGCGCTGTGTAAACAGCGCGATTCTGTAATTAATGCTTCAGCGCGCATGGCGGGCGACTTCAGTAGCCCTCGCGTCGACCCGGTAAACGCACGGACGACCACACGTTTTCGTCAGCAACGAGTATTCGCGACAAAGCCCTCTTTGCGTCCTGCGCATGCGCGAGCAGAGGCCCACGCAGGGGCTTACGAGTGGCTCTTAATCCTCACGTTTATCCAGCGGCACGTTTTTTGCTCTCCACGGCTCGGCTCCATGGCCAGCTGACCTTTATTCGAGACACGTGGCCGACGTTGGTGGAGGCAAAGTGAAGTGAATTTATGAGAATATATATATTTTTTTAATAAAGGATGCCTGTCCTCATTCGCATAAGCCACGTACTCTGTAACGGTCACGCGTTTTCCGTCCACTTCGGCGCTCGTCGCATCAGGCTGTTTATGGGATTACTGCCCCTTACGCAACGCTGTCAAGTAAGGAGCACACACGTACCTCCGCCCTGGACCTTGGCATTGCCTCTGGCATTTCAGAGCTGCTCTTTGCGGTATTATTTCGACTCTTTTTTTTATTTCGCATGTTTTTTCTTTCACTGTGTTATTCCGAGAGACACAGCCACGTGGGTGTTGAGTTTCCGCAGAAGCAATACAAGCGCTCGAACGGCTTTTGCGCCGAGAAGCTCCGCTGTTGTATTTGTCCCAGTGGAAATCGCCGTTTGGGAAAGCTATATCTCGCGGCATCCCTTTTCCAAAACCTCGCCGCCGATGTTCCTCTGTTTTGTTCATTTTTGTCGAATTGTTTCTTGTTATTTCACTTTTTTTTTCGTTCACTCGTTTTCGCAGCGCCGTTGCCTTGTGGGTAATGGCGTTTTAGCGAGATTGCGTTTCAGCCTGCGTCGAGAAGGTAAACATGTGTACTTACTTGTGCTACAGGGCTGGGCAAGAAAGCCGCGAAACTGCTGAATAGTTCAGTACTCTCGCTGTCAGGACTTGCGCTGTCATATCGCTTTAACTTATAATTACTACACTACAATTAAATGCTATATGTAACGTCCCCTATGCGTACCTTGGCTTCGTTTTCTGTTGGCTTGATATGGATGCATCTATCACAGCCGGGATATATGAATGTTTCTGCCTTTTCCTATAGGATGTACAGTGAGATAGGTGAAGTATAATACAAATATATAAAAGGAGACGGATAAATAAACATTAAAAACCCAAGAATTATTACCTTATACGTTTATGACTTGTTCCAGATGTCATTCAACTAATTATTCAATTATTTATTTAATTAATTTCAAATAAGTGAGGCGCGGATGAATGAGCTTTGCTATGCAGCAGGGCGTTAGCGCGCAGTTGCCAAAGAACGCAATGGCTCCATCTTGGGGCGCGGTAGGGGAACATGCCATATGCTAACTTGCAAGAGACAACACATTTGGCCGCAACGAGCTCAGACAATGAGCAAGATAGGTGGTCAAGAAGAACTGGAAGTTGAGGGTAAGGCATATCAGTATACTACGGGAAGAAATTGGGAACCTTCACTTTAAGACCACTGTCTTGCACGGAAAATACAAAGGAACGTGAGCACACAGTTATAACACAAAGCTTAATATCTTGAAAGCGCAAGTTTACATCAGTAACGTGGCCGTTACAGCGAAAGCTGTTGTGAGATCACAAGAACAGATTTTGGTGGCGTAATTGCCCGCCGCTGTCGCCACCGCCGCGTTGTCCGTCACCGCTATCGCGCACAATGAGAAAAAATTACACCATCTCCCGCTAAAGGGAATCATGTGTGGATGTGAAGCAGCGGGCGCTAACGCTTACACTGGCGGCGGCGTTGACGCTGGCGCTCATCGCAGCGTTGCGCAGGAGAGAAAACTGGGGAGGCGCAAAGCACGCAGTGATGGAGCGGTGTTTCCTACTGGAACATGCCAATCGCTGCTAATGGGCAATGAGAGACAGAAGACTCCGACTGGACACAGAGACCCGCAGTCCGCTTTTAGTTAACGCGCACGCTGCGAATTTTTATTGTTCAACAACGCACAGGAGAAATCTCCCACCGGCACCACCTTGCAGGTCAAGATCCACTGCCATATATACGGGGTGGCCACTGAAACGGTTGTGCAGCGCGAGCAGTCGGTTTTTTCAACCAAGAAACTCGCTAGCAGACGCTGCCTGCGTCGGCGTCGCGAGGCGAGAGAGGGGTGGAGCGTAGGAGAGGAGAGAGAGTGGGGGGACGCGCATGCGCAGTGGGGAGTGTGGACGCCGCGGGCAGGGATGCCTAGAGGAGAGAGGGGGGGAGCGTAGGAGAGGAGAGAGAGGGGGGGGACGCGCATGCGCAGTGGGAGTGTGGACGCCGCGGGCAGGGATGCCTAGAGGAGAGAGGGGGGGGAGCGTAGGAGGGGAGAGAGGAAGGGAGGCGCATGCGCAGTGAGGGTGTGGTTGCCGCGGGGAAGGGATGCCTAGAAGAGAGAGAGAGGGGGGAAAGGAGGTTTTTTTATTTATTTTTTTTTTTGAAAGGGTTTGCGCATGCGCAGTAAGGGAGGCCACGCGGCACACCACCACCACCACCACCACCGGATTAAGCTTCGCCATAAGATGCTTCACATCTAAAAAATTGGGGGACCCTTAAGCTTCGCCTTTAAGAGTTGAACGCGATAGCGATATCCCGTCCCTACTGCGTACTTCAATCACTTAGTGCATACTATGTAATGGGTAGTATGCTTTAAACCAGGAGAAATTATGCGCGGCAAATTTGGAAAATGTTTTCGAACTTGCTATGCACCCACTACGTGGTGTTAAAGGAGTACTGACACGATTCTGAGGCACCCCAAAAGGGAACTGTATCGATGACAGTGCATAGTGTGCACTGTCATCGCTCTCCATACACCGGAGCCACACAACGCGTACAAAATATTATACATTGATTTTAAAGTTCGTCACCCAGCATCTGCAAGCCAGACCCCACCGCAATGGACATTATCATGACAAATCAACACAGCTCACTGGGTTCCCGAAATTTGCGTCCTGCATGCAGCCTAAGTAGCAGAAATCACTCTCAGAGTCACTGGACGACAATGCACTCATCGTTGTTTACGTGAATCCACGTGCGACTGACAGCAAACAGGCAACTGTTGCTAGTATGTCGCGAGTTGCAGTCTTCCCGTGACGTCAGAGCAGTCTTGAAACGTCACTGCGAAGCCACCCTCTCGATACCGAAACCGAAACTGCTGTTTTAAGGTAACGGTAATAAAAATATATTCGATGCATTCCCATGCACCGCGCCGCTCTTTCTAGGGTTCTCGACACCCACGTTTTTATTTAGAGCAACAATCCGAAAATATTTAAAATTCGTGTCAGTACTCCTTTAAGGGAATACGCGCAGTACGGTGTGTGCCGTTTGTAATGGGTGGCTGGCTTTAAACTATGGAATCGTTATGCTAGTCACATATTGTGACGCCCGAGGGCAATTTCCGCTTGTACCACGCAATATTCCTGGGATATTACATGTTATATTGCGACGCCTATATAAAGGACGCTTGCGTTTGCGAAGCATGCAAGTTATTTTCACTGCATTTTCAAGCAGAGGAAGTTATTTTCACAGCATTTCCAAGCAGAGGCATGACTGTGTGGTAGAACACCTGCTTGCCTACGCAGACGACCCGGGTTCGATCCTCACTCGGACCCGAAAATTTTTATTATTTATTTTATTTGCATCTTTCTCGATTTTTCGGTCACGGACAAGATGATGATTTTTCGGTCACGGACAAGATGATGATTTTTCGCTAACAACCAACGACGCCGACGCCGGAATTTCTGTGAAACGAGCTCTTTAACGCTATCGCGTTAAAAATATTTAGGATCAAGTGGGATATGAACCCAGGCCCTCTGCGTGGCAGTCGAGTATTCTACAACAGAGCCACGCCGGTAATAATAATATCTGGGGTTTAACGTCCCAAAACCACGATATGATTATGAGAGACGCCGTAGTGGAGGGCTCCGGAAATTTTGACCATCTGGTGTTCTTTAACGTGCACTGACATCGCAATGTACACGGGCCTCTACCATTTCGCCTCCATCGAAATGCGACCGCCGCGGCCGGGATCGAACCCGCGACCTTCGGGTCAGCAGCCGAGCACCCTAACCGCTATACCACCGCGGCGGACGAGCCACGCCGGTGTTTGAAACTCATTTGCAAAAAAAAGAAAAAAAAAGAAAACCTATAAGGCATCATTTCAGGCAAGGAATCGAGTTAACAGGTGTCATACGGCGCGTTACAAGAGTAAAATAGCACCAGACGTCACACAGAGCGAAATGCATAATGAAAGGGTGGTTTAAAGATTCCCTACCATTACCAAGGGCTCAGTCATAATTCTTCGTCGTCATCCACATAGTCCGTTACAGATATGTAACGGGTACCTCGCTTCTCGGCAAAATGATGAATAATGCGAGGGGTTAGTTCCCTATTTCGCAAAATTATGACGGTTTATGGTGTAGTGGGTACCTCGCAACTCTACTTGTAGTAGTCGCCCCAAGAGAGATGACAATGGGCTCTAGAGAGGCCGCTGTGCTGCGTGTTCCACGCATACCTGGCGTGTTTTTTTTTTTTTTTTAGAAGACACTGATATTGAATATTCGCATTTTCTCAACTTATGTAAAACCCCCGTGCTTTTCTTTAACGCGCTGTTGGCCATACATAAAACATTTTTTTCCCCCCGAGGTTAATGGTTATCTATCCAAAAGCGATAAATTTGGTCTCGATAAGTTCCGTGCAGATTCTTCGTATCTTCAGCAAATGAATAGGCGACGATACTTGAACACCAAATCAACTGTTCGTGTGAAGTACGTGCGTGCAACTGTATCGAAACGTCATCCGGAAGCTTGTGGAATCATGCTGCTCGGCGTGCCACTAAGGAGGAAGGTGCGTCACATCGCCGCTACACAGCGCTTCTTGCTGTTCTGGAAGTTTTTATAAATAATAATAATAATAATAATAATAATAATAATAATAATAATAATAATAATAATAATAATAATAATAATAATAATATTATTATTATTATTATTATATGGGGTTTTAGGTCCCAAAACCACGATATGATTATGAGAGACGCCGTAGTGGAGGGCTCCGGAAATTTTGACTATGTGGTATTCTTTAACGTGCACTGACATTGCACAGTACACGGGCCTCTACCATATCGCCTCCATCGAAATGCGACCGCCGCGGCCGGGATCGAACCCGCGACCTTCGGGTCATCAGCCGAGCACCTTAACCACTGCTCCACCGCGGCGGACTGTACGTTTTTATCGGCGAACACATTTACTGACTATAATATTAAAAGTTCCTTGACGGTGCCTTAGGCCCGTATTCTGAAACGCTCCTTACCTCAGTGAGGGGGCTTTAACTGCTTGAGGACGCCTTATCCCGTAATCTGGAATGCTCCTTACTAAGGTTCCCTCACTGAGGCCCTCCTTGGTGCTCCCTCAAGTTAAGGTAGCGCTAGAGCTACCTTCATGCCTCCTTACCTTGCTACTTGCGCTGAAAGGGCGCTTCCCTGCAGTACTTTTTCAGCGGCACTGTGCCCGATTTCTTATTTTCAATCGAAGCCTCGTACTTCTGCACAAGCTCGCTATTATTGTATCCTCATCGTTGTACAAAAGTTGCTTGCCAACTTTTGCGTGGGCGTTCTCCACATGCCATGCCAGCTGCTTCAACAATGATGCAGGTGGGGTCGTCCGGGTAAGAGAAAATCACGTGTGTTGTATACACGATTTCATTTTCGACTCATGGGCGCCATCTTGGATTGATAAGCGATCGTTTTGCAGCTTTTCCATGTCATAATATGAAATGACCATGGTCATGAAACGTTGAGTGTACCGACCCAAGCGTTTTCGTGCGTCCGAGTTCACCGTAGCACTGTTTGTTTATTTGATACGGATACAAAAGTCCAACGTTATCAGTCCAAGATGGCGGCACTTGAGCGCGTCCGGAAAATGATGTATAGATTATTTTCCGTAAGACATGTGGGCGCCGCCATCTTGGGCTGTTAAGCCGTTGTTTCCTTGTTTTTGTAGATCGCGACGTGTATTAATAAGGCGATGAAACATCGTGTGCACCAACCCAACCGTTTTCATGCGTATGCGTCTACCGTAACACTGTTTATTTAGTTGCTAAAGATACAAAACACAAAGGTTAACAGCCCAATATGGCGGCGCTCAAACCCATCCGTAAAATAGTCTATAGCAAACCCAGGGGTGCAGCCGCATGCGCTACAATGTATGCCCAGGAAACCCTCCTTTCCTTTTTTGCGGATTATCTCAACCACTGAGATTAGTAATCCGTCGTGACACCAGCGAGTGACCTACGCCTGAAAGCTGGCGCCTACTGTGTGACAGCAGGACTAATTTAATGCGTAGGAGAAGCAAGCCCGAACAATGACCCTTTTGATTGTACGAGCCTGGTTCGTATGTCCCGCAAACATGACCACTGGGGAAATCGAACTTACGAGTTATGACCAGGGGGGACAGACAATCTTGTTTGTGACAGCTCAGAATGCAACCCCGAGGCACCGCGCTGTAAGACTACTAAGAAATCGTCCACATATATCTGAATACTTCCAGGACTTGGGTTCCTGGGAACCGCTGGTGTAAGATTGTCTCGTTTTGTTAGAAACAGGTCGATCCACAAAAGCGCGATGCATGACCCGTTAGACACGCCCTCGTTCAGAATGTAAACAAAATAATTTACTTGGACATAAGTACATTCGAGACAAATTTGCACCAAATTGAGGAATTTTCACAAGCTTAACACTGCTCGGTCATGAAAAATCAATCTCACCCACGTCTTGAACACTTTAAACTATCTTTATTACTCGCACCCACATAACAGGCCGTTGAAATGCATCAATGAAAGCTATGAGCTCCAAGGTTCCTCGACCATCCTTCTTTGCTGCTGGAGCAGGCGAAAGTTAAATAAACGGGAAAGGATGAGCACCAGGTGGCGAAAAAGGAGTGTACAGGTTATTATTCATCGGTATGTGTAAAAAATATTCCTTATTCTTTCTTAAGAAAGGACGTTTAGTCCGTATTTCACAGGTACTCTCGATCCCAGACTTGCAAAACACGCGTCTTACCTTACTGAGGCGGCCCTTAGCAAAGGAAGGTAGAAGGAAGCTTTCGGAATACTCTGGCTCTCTCAAGGAGCTCCTTAATGTAAGGAGGCATGAAGGGCTCCTCACGTAAGGTAGGGAAATGGTCTGAGGTAAGGAGCGTTTCAGAATACGGGCCTTAGGAGCATGCCGTGCACGTGAAGTTCAGCGTCAAGGATGCGAGACGGGGAGCTGTCGGCACAAGGACACCGCTCGGCGTTTCTTCAGGATGTTTGCCCAGAAAATGGGGGGTTGCAGAACGTCGAAATTGCCGCGGTCGTAAAGCGTACTGAAGACATTGCCGTATACCAAACCTCACACCGAGGCCTCCGGGCTTGCCGAGGTGTAAAAGGTCGTGCTCCGTGTTCCACTATTGCGTCTCACGGTCGTCATCGTAATAAAACGCGACAGAGTTAGCAGGAATCGAAGGCTGACCTTCGAATGACACTCCAGCACGATTTCCGCCCATTTAGAGTGTGATCGACCAGCGGAAGACGTCCGTTAACGATCATCACTGCGTCCACATAGATAAAAAATGATGTAGATGTTATCATGCGATTTTCTACTGTATACGATTTGCCCATGGCCGCAATAAAATGCGCTATTTCTAGTAGACTGGAAGAACCAACGCTGAGGAAACCGCTCAGCTTTATGTGTTTATAGAAAAAAAAAAACCGACTAAGAGTATTGTCTACTCTCCTGTGAGATAGCAGTAAGCTGACGCTTAATATAGTTTAGTACTAAGCAACTTTAGTAGACGTCATCGCATTTTCTTTCATTATACGTGTCCATTTTGAGTGTTTAGCTAAACAGGAAAGCAATTTAAGAGTACCATGTACTCACCTATGCGAGATCCGTGGACTATTTCGCAAAATAATACGTCATTGCAATCGAGACAACGGCTAACTGTATATATTTCCAACAGTTTAAAATATTGGAATAACTTGCCATCTGTAAAGACTGATAGTTGTAAGGAAAGTCCACGCATCTCCACGAAGTTAATCATGACGAGTGGGCGAAGCTCTGGGTATCGTATAGGTGAGTAACCAATCCCGAGCGTTGCCCCATATAATGTAAATTGAGTGATATAATGTCACATAAAGTGACATAAAGTGACAAAGAGTCGACGACAAAGCTAGGTCCTAAGGTCCATAATGTATACGTTGAAGTCGCCGACTATAGTATAAAGGGTTTGTGCTTGTAGGTGTTTTATATTGTCCTGTCACAATTGTGATTGTTGTACGTCTATTGTAAACCTTTTCTTTTATTCAAATCGGCGGGTATGTGCCACAGGTTATTGATAGTTTATATCTACCCAGGAACGGCGAGAACAGAAATTGGTAACTTTAACGCGAGTGTACGTTGAAGTCGCCGACTAGTATAAGGGGTTTACGCTTCTAGGTGTTTTACATTGTTCTGTCACAATTATGATTGATATTAGTCTATTGTTAAACCTTTTTTTGTGTCTCACATCCACGAATCTCCCCGTGACGGACACCGCGGACGGACAAGGCTCGGCCCAAAGGTGCTTTGCCCCTAAAAATAACCGAGAGAGAGAAACAGTACTCTCTGTACACTTGTGGAGACGATTTATAATCAGGTGATTTGTGTCGTTCTTGCTGTTGGTATGAGTTTCAGATTGCTGTAAAATAAATTAATGGGACATCGCAAATTAGAGGTGGCGATGATTATTATGTTCCAGCTGTAATGTCAAGTCAGTGGTTGTTCGGTTGCCTACTGAAGTGCTATTCTGTTTATGCCGAATAGTTATTGATAATTAGATAAGCAAATTTAAGAGTATTTAATGCTTCATTTGGGACTCCCGTCCTACGTTGTGCGGGTGACACATCGGTGTCCCTACGGCATGATTAGCATATTGTTCGCACTTGTATGATTCTGATATGCGTTTTCTCCTCATGAATACTTGAGCTTTACTTGTGACTTACCTTTAGCCAGATCATTGCGGATCTGTCGTTTTACGTGTAAATGTTAACGCGATAGCTTTAAACAGCCTGTGTCGCAGAAATTTCGGTGTCGGTTTTGGCGTCGGTGGTGTTGTCCTTGAGCGGAAAATTGCGATGGACTCAAATTATAATGACCAGTGTTCATATCCAGAATCGATTCCAGGCGTTCTGTAGGGCACTCACTCATGAGTCGACTCACTCATGAGTCGACTCACGCAGACTCACTCAGACTCAGATCGGGCCATGAGTCTGAGTCTGAGTGAGTCCGGGTAAGTAATATTTTAGTGAGTCTGAGTCCGAGTGAGTCCGTTTGAGGAAAATATTGGTTAGTGTGAGTCTGAGTGAGTCCTCGGCGGAAAATATATTCCTTGAATGAGTCTGAGTGAGCTCCACCGTTTATTGCCGACATAAGGACCTATCAACTCATCTTCAGCACTACTATTAGCCTTATATCGGCTTACATTAATACTCACGTCGATTCACAAATATCTCATTTTACT